>CM059199.1:75456863-75730206 GCA_030323885.1 Branchipolynoe longqiensis | reverse complement strand
TTATTTATGAACCAGACCTAAAAAGTCGGAATATTTTACAACTGGTTGGCTCAGTGTCAGAATAATGTGACTGAGTACTATATCGGGGCATAGTGCTGGTGGCCTGGTCTCCCAGTCCCAGTGGGATAGCACTATAAAGTAACCATGAATGTGCACTGTCACAAGTCGGTACCCACACTGATATGACTTTGGATGTTGCCAGGACGTAAAACTCCAACAACCAGCCAACCTCACTACCCACGTAATGTACTGCCACCTGGTGGCCAGTAGATGCAATCAATCATTTTAGTGATTTAAACAAATGGCTGGTAGAGTTTCATTGCACGCCGAGTGTGGTCTGGACATTGCAGTTTGATTGTTAATTACATAACTGGTTCCCGCCTGTTTTCAAAAATGTATAATAAATAATAATAATAATACGAAACTAAGACCCCGTGCGATACACAGAGCACGGTGATTAAGGCCACATAGTCCGATGAAGCATCACATTTTCAAAACCAAAACACTCACATAGATTTGATTCCGCATATCTAATTTAGACACTTGTGCATATATTAAAGTTGCATAGTCCGATGGTTTTGAATTTCGGTATTTTTTCAGAGATAAATATATTAGATCGATCACTAGTATCTACTTTACATGAGTTCAAAGTTACTTTCATTTTAAATGGTCAACTTTTGAGATATTTTTAGTGCAAACATGGAAAATTAGTTTTGGCAAGCTTGCCAAAACTGCGACACCATAGACTTTGGCACTAACAGGTTCTGTTAAATTGACTCAGTATTGCCTTCTACGCAAAAACAAATGCTTAATAAGTGCATCAGTATCTAAGTTAGATATGTAAAACCAAATCTAGATAATTGGTTTGGTTTTGAAAATTTGATTTTTCATCGGACTATGCACCTTTAAGCATTTGTTGCTGCACAGAAGGAACTACCGAGTCAATTTAAATATAGAACCGGTTACTGCATAATTCTATGGTGTTACAGTTTTGGCGTGCTTGCTAAAATTAATTTAGCATATTTGCGCTTCAATTTCAAATATCTCCAAAATTAGTCATTTAAAGGCAAAGTTACCACAAAGTAAAGGATGGTAGATTATAACAATCAATTTGATATATTTATCCTAGACAAATAGCCGAAACTCAAAACCATCGGACTGTGCAACTTTAACGGCAATCACTTTCATTTCAATAAGGTAGTTTGGCTTTTTATTTTGTGTTTCTGGTTGGGGAGAAGAAGTTGTAATGGGTTTGCTTGTAACTTACATTTATATATAACTTGATTAACGCTATTCCCCGTGCCCCCAGCTCTGCCAATTTGGATTTCCACCGCTGTGTATAACTTACAGCGTCATCAAAGGCCGGTTGCTCTCATACCATGTCTATGTGGTGTGGGAGGTTAAAAATCCCTTGGGTCGGTAAAAGTGTAGGCTCGGGCTTTCTATCGACCAGCAGTGGAGTGGGGAAGACCAGTCGTCTGTGACTGGGATTTCCCCTGCTTGGGACAACTAATGTACCAAAAAAAAAAAAAAGAAAGAGAGACAAATAAGTGTTCACACTTCCTGTCTACCATTCGCTATATCGCTATATCGCTATAAACCGATCCAATTACCATTAGCGCCACTCAACGGATGAATTTCACACTACAGTCTCGGGTTTGAAGTGAACGAAGTACTCCCTGGCCATGTGTGCTCGTGTTAGATTTACAATTGTTAACTAGTTTTATTTTTCATTAAATGCATCAATATTTTGTGTTTGTTTTTTTGTTTAGCGACCCCCCCCCCTCCAAAAAAAAGTCAACATTGGTTCATGGGGGTTATACAGTGGTAACCATAACTGACTACAATCAATCAATCAACAGTTCCGTCCTCTAGTCGAGGGTTGGATGCAATGGTTCTCAACTTGTCCCGATGGTGTGCTGTTCTGATAGACTGTGAATAATTCAAGCCTGTCCACTGTGAAATATTTGTAAACCATGATGTCCTCTCCCTCTGCTGCCATTCACCTTCCCTTCCAACAATGTATGGTATATTGAACTCTGACGAACGATGTGGCCAAAATAAATAAGTTTCTTTGTATGTATAGTGGCAAACAAGCTTTTCTTATTTTTAATTTTTCTGAGAACCAACTGACTACAATATTACATTTAAAACAAGTAAAATAGAGGACTGAAATGTTTGGCAAAAGAGCTTACAGCTGTGGTAAAAACGCAAATGGTATATGAGAAATAAGACCAACAGTAAAAGGCCTTACCAAGTAAAAATGGAAAAGGAATTTTTGGTTAAAACTAGTTTCCCTCAAATATGTTATAATGAGTTGCAGTTGGAATCGGAACGACTCCATCATGGCCTCATTTCGAAGCACATCATTTCTAACCGGCTGTCGGTGAGAATATCTCACCAAAATGTGACATTGTCAGTATGCACCCAGCAGTGCTCACACTAAAGCTAGGATTCCTTACACGCGGTATGCGGTATGCGAATGCGAATGCGAATGCGGCAAAAAATCGAAACGCCTTGAAGTCAATGGACTACAACCCTTACACGCGGTATGCGAATGCGAATGCAAATGCGAATGCGAATGCGTTTTTCCGATCGGTCCATGTAGCGATCGGTGCGGCATGCGGCATGCGACAAGGGGGGTGCGAATAGAAACCTGAGTCTGATTTGTCCATTAGTTTAACACTAGGAGAGGCGACTGAGCATTACGGAACATGGGTGCTGAGGGGAAACATATGGTAGTGGTGGTGGTGGGGGTTCGGGTTAGTAAAAATGCTACCAGAGCTACAAAAATATGAATACTTATCTATAATTTGGTAATTATATAGGTAGGAACCTCCATGTGACGTACCAAAAGTTACATAGATATAAATGCCATATTAGGCCATATACAGTGCAGTATGGTGTATAATTGTTTATTTTTATTTTTTAAATATAGCAGGTCGTGTGCCGCATGCCGTACGCCGCATACCGCGTAGAAGGAATCTTCCCATTCGCATACCGCATACCGCATGCCACATACCGCATGCCGCATACCGCGTAGAAGGAATCTCAGCTTTAGGCAGATGGTCCCCAACCAAAATAAAACTATGTGTCAAGAACGTATGACCAATACATATTAATAATATATAATAATAATGTATCATTATATACAGTTTTATTTTCAGTAAATGTCTTTGGAATATACACGTTTATCTTGGTAGAATGTCGAAGTCACTGTCAATGGCATGTATGCCGGCAGCAGTGTTTACCTGGAGGGCTTAGTTGCAACGGGTTCCTCCCAAATATGGCTTCGGTTCTGAACCCGATGCAACGCAGTTTTGCTAGTTTTGTCTATAATAGCCCTGTCACACTATGACGCATCGCGCAAGTGTGTGCCGACGTAGGTGATTTTGCACCAATATGTCGGTGTACATCGATATGCATTACTTGAACGATATGAGTTCGTTGTGCTATGTTGGTATACGTCGATGTATGTCGATATTCATTGTTATACGCCGTCACTCGTTAAGGGGTCGCGAAGGTTTTGTGCATGCACACAACTTTCGACGTTCGACAACGTATGGCTTTTACGTCGGGCATACTATATGTATATGTTAGAGATATGTCGATGTATGTTAGACGTACATTAGACAAATGTTGTTCACTACATTGAGCTACATTGAGCTACGTTAGTCGGATGGAGAGCCAGCGGAAACATACAGTCTACATATTGACAACGTATTGACAATGTATTGACAATGTATGGATAACATATGTCTAACGTATGTCTAACGTGCATTTTGCATTTCTCCACCGTGTCTTGATGTATGTAACATATAAGGCGTACTTCTGGTGATCGAATTACGTATATAACATTCACCGGCATTCTGCGAGAGTACCGTGAGAGTATTGCGAGTGTTCTTTGCCGGGAGGTACGTCAGCCATACGTTGGCCATACACTCTACTATTATTACCTTGTGTATACGGTATGTATACGTCCAACTTTGCCCCCCACACCAAAAAGTTTGATGCATATCGACGTTTGAAAGACATTTTAGCCATTGGTCACTCGGTTGCGCGATGCATCGTAATGTGACAGGGCCATTAACAAAAATTAATATTACTGATAGTGCTACTACACAGTTCTAGTCAGAGACATACCTCAACTATCATTTATTAGATTGTAATGGAGAATAATATAAACAAACAAGCCAGGCTCTAATGACGTCATAATGTTATACACTTATATGTATGACGTCAGGTAGATTTTTGCGTTACGTAAACATTATGTGATTCACGGCTGGCCGAGGATGGGGTAGGCTATGAATAAACTAACTGTAAATATTGTATAAATGGTGCTACTGTAAATAAATGTACATTACGGTGTTGTTTTTACATTAATGGCTGTAAAACATATGAGTACATAATATGTGTCATAGGGCAATACCGCACGAGTAATTAAAAATAAAATGCCAGACGTAGACAATCCACAAGAGGACAACAAGCACTCAGTGTCACGTGACTGTAAAGTAGATCCAGACGTTTCTAAATGACAGTTCCGATTATTGTTTAGCTGTATTTCCAAAGTTACCTATGTATAAATATAGAAAGGTTCCATAGTAATAATATTTTGAAGAGCTCTTTTTCAAAACGCAATAAGCGCCAATCAAAAAAATATATATATGTGATGTATAACGCATTATGTGAGTATAAAGGCGCGGAAGGGAATTAATTCCTTATTATTATTGTGTATATTATTAGTATTATTGTTGCACTATACACTGAACTGCCTCCTTCATGTTCATGACTGGTGGCGCCACCTCCGGCGCTCCCCGTTACCTGCATACCCTAAAAAACCACTCGCGTCGGAAGAGCTCTTCTTCAAAACACCATCTACAAACTGGGCTTTCGCATTGCAAACTCATTTTTTTTGGATTGGCGCTTATTGCGTTTTGGAAAAGAGCTTTTCATTTGTATAAATACTTTATACTACCCACACAAAAACACACCCTTACGAATATATGCATTACATAACAAAGTCATAGTCATACTACTACGATAGCGTGTAATATATAATGGAATGATTTACTGACAAGACTGTATTAGGGCCTGCATAGAAAAAGCATACTGTTACAAGAATATGTATTACAAAATAAAAGCATACTCTTACAAGAATATGTATTACATAATAAAAGCATACTCTTACAAGAATATGTATTACATAATAAAAGCATACTCTTACAAGAATATGTATTACATAATAAAAGCATACTCTTACAAGAATATGTATTGCATAATAAAAGCATACCCTTACAAGAATATGTATTACATAATAAAAGCATACTCTTACAAGAATATGTATTACATAATAAAAGCCTGCTCTTACAAGAATATGTACTATTACATAACAAAAGTGTATTCTTACAAAGATATGTATTACATAATAAAAGCATACTTTTACAAAGATATGCATTACGTTGCAAACTCATAGTCTTAAAAGGACATAGTGAAAACATATTTCTATGGGCACCTATCATAGATAATAGAATCATACTCTCACCAGGATGTGTATTATATAATGAAATCATACTTGTACTTGTAGTATTACATAGTAAAACCACACTCTTAAAGGGGAGGCATGTAATACATATATCTAATACAAATATGATCTGGTGAGGATGTGTGCTATATAAGTAAAATATACTCTCATGAGAATGTATGTTTAATAAATAAAATATCCTCTTACAATAATGTGTATTACGTGAAATGCGCACGCTTATGAGGATATGTATTACATAATAAAACATGGTCAACCGAGGACATGTAACATACATAGAATATGGCACTCGGCCTCCAGCCTCGTGCCATATTCAGCATGCAATGAACATTGGTAGTTGCTGTGCTACACACTGACATGTGTTAAGAATACATTGTAATTAATGTTGCAAAGTCCGATGCTTTTGAGTTTCTGCCATTTTCTGAGATAAATACATTATGCTGATCGTTGTAATCTACTTTACTTTAGTATGAAGTAACCTTTATTTTAAGCGCTAACTTTGGATATATTTCACGTCAACATATGCCATATTAATGTTGTCAAGCACTCCAAAATTCTGACACCATAGGCTTTAGTAGTAATCAGTTCTATTAAATTGACTTATTATGACATTCTATGCAGCAACAAATGTTTAATAAGTACACCAGCATCAAAGTTGAATATGTAGAATAAAATCTAGATAAGTGTTTTTGGTTTTGAAAATGTGTTGTTTTCATAGGACTATGCAACTTTTAAGTTGCATAGTCTGAATGTTTTGAGTTTCTGTCAATTTCTGAGATAAATATATTGAAGTGATCATTATAATCTACCTTACTTTAGTTTGAAGTTACTTTTATTTTAAATGTCTAACTTTTGAGATATATTGGAAGTGCAAGCACACACAATTAATTTTGGCAAGCACGCCAAAACTCTGACACCATAGCCTTCTGCAGTAACAGGTTCTGTTAAATTGACTCAGTATTGCCTTCTATGCAGAAACAAATGCTTAATAAGTGCATCAGTATCTAAGTTAGATATGTAAAATCAACTCTAGATAATTGTTTCGGCTTTGAAAATTTGATACTTCATCGGACTATGCAGCTTTAAAGGAACACTGGTCATCATCAGTACTTGGATGGTACTTGGATGGTACTTGGATGGTACTTGGATGGTACTTGGATGGTACTTGGATGGTACTTGGATGGTACTTGGATGGTACTTGGATGGTACTTGGATGGTACTTGGATGGTACTTGGATGGTACTTGGATGGTACTTGGATGGTACTTGGATGGTACTTGGATGGTACTTGGATGGTACTTGGATGGTACTTGGATGGTACTTGGATGGTGCTTGGATGGTACTTGGATGGTACTTGGATGGTACTTGGATGGTACTTGGATGGTACTTGGATGGTACTTGGATGGTACTTGGATGGTACTTGGATGGTACTTGAATGGACGACCACCTGAGAATACAAAGTCCAGCAGACATACTGATACAGGCTCATAGTGTAGCAAAGGAGTAATAGATAAATAAAGGAGAGCTTGGTTTTTTGGGTTTGTTGTTGACTGCAAACCGGAAATGGGCGTTTGCCATCTGCACTCACGGCGCCATGTTTGGTAATCACCAACGGTCAAATGTATAGCTTTACATAATATTGTCACATATGTGTGTTTGTATGTGTGCGCACACGCCTGGTCGCCATGATGCTTTGTTAATTGTCGTCTGCGTTGGTTGGAACCTGTCCGTTGATGTACAATGTGGGGTGGGGGTGGGGTGTGGGTGGGGGAGTGGGGGCTGTATTGGGATGTACTGTAAACGGCCCTGAGAGTGTAAACCCTCAACAGCAATAAACTACTGAATATAAAACCGTATCTCACACTCTCCACTCGTCATTTCAACATGCGTGCACTACACTACACGCGGCTTGTGCTTGGAGCTCACCAGGCTGTAATGTTTGTGTTGAGCTGTTCCCATCTCGCCCTCCCCCTATCTGTCACCTATGGCCACCTCCCCCCCCCCTCCCCCATCTTCCACCTCATTTCTTCCCGCGCCCCCACTCTCCCACTCCCTGGTCTTCCCCTCGCTCTCCCCTCTCTCTTCCCCCCTTTCTGGTCCCTCACCCTCTTCTTTCTTCCCTCATTTGCCCTCCCTCCCCCGCCCTCTCTCCCTTCCCTCGCCCTCCCCACCCCCTCCCTGTCCTCTTATCCTCGCCCTCCCTAACCCCTCCCGCTCCTCTTTCCCTCGCCCTCCCTAAGCCCTCCCTCTCCTACTTCCTTGCCCTCCCTATCCCCTCCTCCTCTTCCTCCTCGTCCTCCCCATCCCCTCCCTCTGCTCTTTCTCTCGCCCTCCCCATCCCACCCCTCGCTCTCCCGCCCACCCTTCGCCCTCCCCATCCCATCCCCATCGCCCTCCCCAGCTCTATATCTCCTTTCCCCTCACCCACCCTCGTTATTACCCCCTCTCTTTCTTCCGTCACCCTCCCTTCCCTCTCCATTCCCACCCCCTTTATTCCCCCCCTCTCCTTCTTCCTTCGCCCCCCTGTCCCCCTCTCCCTTTCCTTCCCGCTTCCTCCCATTCCCTCTGTCCCCTTGATATGTCCTCCGCCTTCCTTCTACACCACCTCCTCCCCCTAATCTTCCCATAACCTCCCCCGAACCTCCCTTTCCCCCAACACCAGCAGGAACCTGTACTTCATCAAATAGTCGTCGAAAGCTTACGAAAATAATCTTGCCATTAAAGTTTGTCAAGCATCCCGTCAAAATTAACTAATTTCTCTTCATCAATTTTATAGTTGGCATAAACAAGTAATCTCCAAAGATTATCAGTAAAATACACAAAAAAAGTTGGTTAAACCAAAGTTGGTTAATCCAAACTATCAGTTAATCCAAACAAAATTGTCAGACCCCAGGCCACTTCCAGTATGGTTAAACCAAACTTTCATGTGGTTATAAGGTCATCGGAGACCCCACCGACTTTTTTATATGATAAATGGTAGTATTTTGCCGGGCCACCGAAAAACGTTTGGATTAACCAATCATTTGGGTTAACCAAGCTTGGTTTAACGGGGTTATACTGTATATACATAAACAAAAATAATCAAAGTGTCCACATACATTGTAAAATCACATTCATAATGCACCCGCGTTTTTGCCAAAGCCAAGTCAAAGTCAAAGTCAAAGCTCGGTTAAACCAATGATCGGTTAATCCAAACAAATTTCTAGGTTCCCTTCAAGTTTGGTTGAACGGGGTTATATTGTATATAGCTTTTGGCTACAATCTAGAATAGTACAACAACTTGATGGGTTGGCATTTCGTTCCTCTTACCTTACCAGTCTCAAACGGGATCTCCGAATGAGTTGAGCGTCCGTCTCCCGTTTTGGTAGATCGTGGGATACGAACCCATGGGTTTGAACCCTGGTCGAATCAAATCAATGACATAAAGATTTATACTTGCTGCTTCCTAGCCAGGCACTTGGCATTATTAGGATAGGGCAAGGACTGGTTGGCTTAGTGTCAGGATAATGTGACTGAGTGGGATATCAGGTGCTGGTGGTGTGGTCTTCCAAGTGGGGCAGCACTATACAGTTGCCATGAGTGCGCACTGTCACAAGTCAGTACCCTGTCCTGATGTGACATTAGATGTTGCCAGGATGTAAAACTCCAACAACCAACAAACCAACCCTTACCGGTACAATAAGTAAGCGAAAAATCAGAGATGAGTGGGACTAGACTACACCCCTCGGCCGCCTTAGACAGGTGGGTACAGCGGTCCGCAGCACGGCAGGACCGGGGCGACCGGTGCTGAGGCCTGCAGCACAGAGACGGAGTGAGCACAATAACGGACCAATATTATAATAAAATAATAATAACCTTATAATACACAGTAAAACCTCTTTATACCGACCCCTCCACACATCGACCACTCCCCTATATCGATCGCTTTATTTGGGTCCCAACAAAACCATTGTAAGGATATTATAACTCTCTAAACCGACCACCTCCCTAAATACTTAAATTCGCTCCGATGGTCCGTCGATTTAGAGAGGTTTTACTAATACACAACATTAGAGAGGCTGTACTAATACACAACATAAAGCAGTCCAATTCCGCCTACCTATATCCACATATTTCTTTAATAATTATATGATGTATAACTTCAGCCATTATGCGAGTATAATAAGCCGGAAGATCCCATCTACTTCCCAGCCACTAAGTCATCGGCTGGTTACCTCTATTCATTAGGTCATCGACTGATGCGACCTCAGCTCACCACATGGCGCCACCTACTCGTCCATGCCTCAGCGGCCATAATGGGGCTGTCACACTACGACGCTTCTTACCGGCGACCCGTCAACGTGTGTTGATTTTGGACGATAATTAGGGAAACGGCAACACACGCTGGGCGCGCGTTATGCGTGCATCGGTACACGTCGGTACACTACCTTTGACGTTGACGGTTGGCGGACAATGTCGGCGCGCGTTATTGGTCACTGAATGTTTTCAACATGTCAAAAAAAAAACAACGACCACCAGCGCACGCAAATTTATCGGTAAGGATGTTAGGAGGACGTTAGGCGCACGTTGAGATCCGTTGGAAGCGCCAGAATAACGTTATGGGAATGCTAGGCAGACGTCGCGCGCGCGGGCGGGTCGTCTCCACACGTTGCGCCAAATGGTTGCTTTCTTGTTTTACATCCTACCAACATCTAAGGTGATATGAGCACGTCGCGCCAAACTTTTTTTCTTTTTTTTTCCTCACTCGTCGACACACGCTGGCCGCGCGCTAACAACACACTACTCACATCCAACATCCAATTTCCCCATATTTCCCCTAAATCTTTAACGTTTCTCGACGCTTAAAATTTTATTTTCAACGCTGACGGATCGCCGGGAGAAGTGTCGTAGTGTGACAGGCCCATTCCGCTCACTCACTCTACCGCTGAAAACTCACTGTGTCGCTGAAAGCTTTGTTCCATATTTATGTAGGTAACTATTATATATATATATATATTATAAAATATGTACATAATTATATATATAAATATATATATATGTGTAGTAATCTGCACGGACCCCTTAGACAAGGAGCCACATAGACAGGTAGGCATGGGTAGGGTGGTGATATCAGGGAGCCTATATGATGAAATGGTTAGCACAATGGCCTGGAATGCAAGATATGTGGGTTCGAATCCTGCTCTAGGCGTGATATCACCCCCACAAAATATATATATACATTTTTATTTTCTTGAAGATTTATACTGCCTATCATGGATAAGTCTGAATAGACTTGTTTTCACCATTAGACAGTTTGTCGATAGAAAGCCCGAGCCTACACTTTTACCGACCCAAGGGATTTTTAATCTCCCACACCACATAGACATGGTATGAGAGAAACTGGCCTTTGATGACGCTGTAAGTTATACACAGCGGTGGAAATCCAAATTGGCAGAGGTGGGGGGCACAGGAAATTGAACCACCGACCTTCAGATTAGGAGTCCGACCTAGAAACAAGTCAGACACTCTAACCACTCCGCCACAGAGAAAACCATATATATGTGCATGCAGTAAAACCTCTCTAAATCGACCGACCTAGGGACCGACTTGAAGTGGTCCATTTAGGGAGGTGGTCGGCTTAGGGAGTTAAAATATGGCTAAAATGGTATCGTTGGGAACCCAAATAAAGTGATCGATATAGGGAAGTGGTCGATCTGTGGAGGTGGGAGGTTAAGGAGGTTTTCATCATCATCATCATGCTGTCAGTCACGATGCGACAAAGACTGCTTTCATTACTTGACTATCACTCTCCATTTAGCTCTCTGCTGTGAGAGTTGCGTCCATGAGTCAGTCTTAATGTCTCTCAGCTTCAGGTTTCTTTTGATAGTATCCTTGAACCGGAGACGAGGGCGCCCTCTCTTTCTGTAACCAGAAGACAGTTGAGAATAGAGGATCTGCTTTGGTAGCCTGTCTAATGACATCCTCATGAGGTGTCCAGTCCACCAGAGATTATTTTTAATCAGAAGATCTTCCATAGAGGGCAGCCTTGTCCGTTTGAGTATTTCCTTATTTGTCACTTTGTCCTACCAGGTTAGCCTCATGATCGAATGCAGATGTCGCATAATGAAGGCATGCAGCCTTTTTACCTGTCGTCTGTACACTGCCCAGGCATAGGCTCCGTATAGTAGGGTGGATAGCATGATTTCATGGTAGATCTTGTCTTTGACCCACATGGACACATGGTGGTTGTTCCAGAGTCTCTGGCGTAGTCGGCTGAAAGATGCGCTAGCCTTGGCCATCCTCCTTTATATTTCAGCATCAATGCATCCATCACTTGATATAGTGCTTCTGAGGTAGGTGAATTCCGGAACAGAGCTCAGCTTGTTTCCATCAACAATGATATCCTCTTCTCGGGTTCTTGTGGAGTTGGGTTGGTACAGCACCTCCGTCTTCTTGATGTTAACCTTCAGGCCGAACTTCGTTGATGCATCAGAGAAAGCACCCACTATTTTCTGCATCTTTTCAGCAGAGTGGGCAACCAGTGCACTGTCATCTGCGAATAGCCGCTCTCTCACCAATATCTGAGTAGTCTTGATCTTCGCTCTGACGTGTGTGACATTAAATAGGTCAGCGCTCTGTCTGGACTGTATATAGATGCCATCCCCCATGCCTCTGAAAGCCTCATCGAGCATTGCTGATAGGAAGATGGAGAAGAGCGTGGGGGCCAGTACACAACCTTGCTTGACCCCATTGGTAACCGCGAACGATTCCGAGACTTCCCCTCCAACACAGGGAGGTTGTACTGTACATCTCTTTATATTTATAATATATATATATATATATATATATATATTGCGAGGACGAAAAATCCAACAAACCAAATTATTATATATAGAACTGATTCTGTATTAAATACATATATGCTATATAAATAGATATATGCAGATATACATATGCATAGGTATGTAGTTATTTAAGTATATGCATACATATAAATCTATATATTAAAATTGATATTTATATATCTGCATATATAACCTCTATATTCTATTTATATAGCATATATGTATTTAATGCATAATAAGTTGTATATATAGAGAGAGATGCTTAAAACTACATAGTGCCATGAAAACATCAAATTTCCAAAATCAAAACATTTATCTAGATTTGATTCTACATACCTAAGACCCCAGTCACACTACAGCTTGCGACCACTTTGCGAACACTTTAGACCAAAGAACCGACACTGACCTGTGACATCCTTACTACCAAAACAATGGTTGCCAATGTCTGGTCGTCACTGGTGAGTGTGGCTTCTTTGGTCTAATGGGGCTGTCACACTACGACGTAACGACGTCAACGTAGGGAGAACGTGAAGAACGTTGAACTTCTCGGCGTAGTATGCAAATTTGGGCACAAGTTGAACGTGGATGCAGCGTAGTGGACGAGAGAGCAACGTCGGTAAAGCGTAGTGATACCGTCGTTCGACGAGAGAGGTCAACGTAATGACGCTGACGGAACGTTATGAACGTTATTCCATCGTCAGAAGAACGTTACGTGACGTTCGCTACGTCATGAGACGTTGAACGTACGTTGAATGCACGTTCTCCTGACGTTCTCCTGACGTTCTCCTGACGTTGTCCTGACGTTCCCATTACGCCCCGTGGGCATTTGCACTTGGTTTAATGGGGGTCAACGTAGTGGAACGTAGTTGAACGTAGTGAGGAGCGTTGGAATAACGTCCGTTTAACGTCATTGACGTTCGCTGAACGTGAACAGAACGTACGGCAAACGTAAACCCTTACGTTCGACCTACGTCGAAACTTTTGAACATGTCCAAAACCTCGACGTAATTCGACGTAACACGACGTAATGTGACGTAGCTCGACGTCACTCTAACGTCATTATGACGTCATCATAACGTAATCCAACGTACATCAACGTAATGACGAAATATCACCACGTTAGGCTCACGTTGGCTCATTACGTCGTAGTGTGACAGGGGTATTAGGTGGTCGCAAGCTGTAGTGTGACTGGGGGTTAACTTAGATACCGTTGCACTTATGAAGCATTTGTCACCACATAGAAGGAGACACTGAATCAAATTAATAGACCTGGTTACAACAGAAGCCTATGGTGAGAGTTTTGGCATGCTTGCCAAAATTAACTTAGCATCTTTGCACCTCAAATATCTCAAAAGTTGGTTATTTAAAACACAAGTTACTTTAAACGAAAGTAAGGTCGATTATAATGATCAACCTAATACAGTATAACCCCGTTAAACCAATCCTGAAGGGACCCTAAAAATTTGTTTGGATTAACCGATCATTGGTTTAACTGAGCTTTGACTTTGACTTGGTTTTGGCAAAAACGGGAGTGCATTGTGAATGTACAATGTATGTGGACACTGTGATTATTGCTTTTTATGTATATACAGTTTAACCCAATTAAACTAACCTCGGTTAAATCAAACGATCGGTTAATCGAAACTTTTTTCGGCATCCTGGCAAAATACTACCATTTATCATATAAAAAGAAGTCTCAGATGACCCTAAAACCAAATGAAAGTTTGGTTTAACTATACCGGAAGTGGCCTGGGGCCGACAATTTTGTTTGGATTAACCAATACTTTGGATTAACCGACTTTGGTTTAACCAACTTTTTTATATGATAAATGGTAGTGTTTTGCCGGGCCGCCGAAAAAAGTTTGGATTAACCGATCGTTTGGTTTAACCGAGCTTGGTTTAACGGGGTTGTACTGTATGTTTATCTCAGAAAATGACAGAAACTCACAGCCATCGGACTATGCACCTTTAAATACCTCTTGAAGCACTCATTAATCCCATTTGAATTCCCTAGCTCTGACGTGGGACATTTCCTTTCAAGTTCCACACAAATTAGAAGCAGTGCAAGCAATGGTGTTGCCTGGGTGAGCAGTAAAAACGTCACGTGGGCTATAAGTGTCAATACTAAGACTTTGTTAATTGCCATTTAAATATTTGTTTAATGATTGAATCAGACGAAAGACACTGATCTGTAAATCAGATTTGAACAGTTATATCCAATCCAAAATGGAGGATGTGGACAGACATCAAACTCTCCACGTAATTTACCAGTGGCCGGACGCGGTAGTCCGGTTGGTAGAGCGCATGCCTCCCCTGTGGAAGGTCGGTAGTTCCAAATCCCGGTCGAGTCAAACCAATGACTTACAAAGTTGGTACTTCTCGCTTCCTAGTGTCGTGCTCGGCATTAATAGGATGGGGCAAAGACTGGTTAGCTCAGTGTCAGGATAATGTGACTGAGTGGGATATCGGAGCATGGTGCCGGTGGCCTGATTTCCCAATGGGGCAGCACTATAAAGTTGCCATGAGTGTGCACTGTCACAAGTCAGTACCCATCCTGATATGACTTTAGATGTTGCCAGGACATTAAACTCCAACAACTAATCAACCTTAATGGACCGGTAATTAGTTTAGTCACACTCTGCGCATGCGCTGTCTTCGTAACTAGCCTCGGCTTTGAAACCCCTTCTGTGTTCCGATTTCTGTGTTCCGGTTTTTTTTAATCCGATTTTTAAAATTGTTATTAGGGGAACGAAAGGTTGGTTGGTTGTTGGAGTTCTACATCCTCCCATCATCTAAGGTCATATCAGGATGGGTACTGACTGATGGCAGTACACACTCATGGCGACTTTATAATAATAGTGCTGCCCAACTGGGAAATCAGGTGGCTGGCACCATGACCCGATATCCCACTCAGTCACATTATTCTAACAGAGTTAACCAGTCCTTGCCCTATCCTATTAATGCCAAGCACCAGGCTAGGAAGCGACAAGTATCAACTTTAAAGTCATTGGTTTGACTCACCCGGGAACCTTCCGCAGACGAGATGGTGTTCGGTGTTGAACTGTTGCAATGGCCACCGGACTAAATGGATGCTAAACGGACAAGAAACGTACATTAACGAATAGCCAACGGACGAGAACCAGACGAGAACCGGACGGCAACCGAATGTCAAACAGACAGACCGGAAACCAAATGGACACCAACCGGACACCAACCGGACACCTACCAGACACCTACCAGACTGTTCACGGACTCGCCAAAAAACTGACGGACCAAATTCCCGCAGCACTGTCAACAGACTCTTCAAGATACAAACCGGACACCTCATCTTCATCATGCTGTTGGTCACGATGCGACAAAGACTACTTTCATTACTTGACTGCCGCTCTCGATACGCCTAACGGATGAGTAATGGACATGAAACGGACAAAATGGACTAAACGGACTTAAAACGGACACCAACTGTACACCTCAGTCCGGTGGTGTCCGGTACAAGTTTTGTGCATGTTCAAAACTTGTACCGGACAGCGCCATACACCAATGGACAGATAACGGACTCGCTGGATGCCAACTGTATATAAAGCATACATTGCCGTATTTCACCGGACAGTGTCCGTTTTCTATCCGGTTCCTCAATCCAGTGAGGTCCGACTGGGGCTTTAGCAAAGATGCGTGCAGCGACTCAACTCGAGAAACGCTGTTTGGCTTTATTTCATTCACATGGAGATGACTTGGTTTCTTGATTGTCTGATTACATTATTGGTTGATTACTTCACGGCCTGGTTGACTCGTTGCTTAGTTGGTTGTTTCATTGGTTGAATGTTTGATTGCTTGAATTATCTATTGATTGCTGCATCGCTGTATTGCTGTATTGCTGTACTGTTTGTGTGTTTGTGTGTATTTGTGTGTGTTTGTGTGTGTGTTTGTGTGTATTTGTGTGTGTTTGTGTCTGTTTGTGTGTGTTTGTGGGTTTGTGTGTTTGTGAGTCTCTGAGTCTGTGTGTATGTGTGTCTGTGAATCAGTGCATCTGTGTGTCTGTGTGTCTGTGTTTCTGTGTGTCTGTGCGTCTGTGCCTCTGTGTGTTTGTGCATTTGTGCGCGTGTGCATGTGTGCGTTTGTGCATTTGTGCGTTTGTTGGTTTGTTGGTTTGTTATTTGTGCTTTTGTGCTTTTGTGCTTTGGTGGGTGATGCTTTTATTGTTTGGCTGGCTGGTGGTTTTGTTGTTTGGCTGGCTGGTTGTTTGGCTGTTGTTTTTTTTTCGTGCTTGGTTGCTTAGTTGCTTGGTGGCTTTGTTGGTATGGTTGCTTGTTTGCTTACTTGCTGAGTGTTTGGTTGCTTAATTGGCTGATAGCGTCATTGGTGTATTGTTTCATTACTTGTTTGTTTCGTTCTTTTCGCTGTTTTGACTGCTTGAATGTTTGATTGTTTCCCTAATTGTTTTATTGTTTTCTTTTGGATAATTACTTGCTTGGTTACTTCGTTGATTGATTTCTTGCTTGCATTGTTACTTCGTTTCTTCTCTTCTCGGACCTTCACAACCATGCAACACATATCAGGTCTGTTATAAGGTCAGTGCGCATGTTTGGTGGTTTAATAGTGCCGTGCCACATGGATACCATGCAGCAAGCATCACAGAGCAATACCCCACTCAGTAACTACATCTTTCTTTTTACTGAGCGAACAAATCCTGACTCTATCCTCTTAGTGCCAATTACCAGGCAAGTTGGTTGGTTAGTTGTTGGAGTTTTCTGCCCTCGCAACATCTACGGTCATATTAGCATGGGTACTGACTTGTGACAGTGTGCACTCATGGCGACTTTATAGTGCTGGCCCACTGGGAAATAAGGCCATTGGCACCATGACCCGATATCCCACTCAGTCACATTATCCTGACACTGAGCTAACCAGTCCTTGCCCTATCCTATTAAACTTAAAGCTGCCTAGTCCGATGAAGCATCAAATTTTCAAAACCAAAACAATTATCTGGATTTGATTCTACATATCTGACATAGATACTGATGCACATATTAAACATTTGTTGCTACATAGAAGGGAATAACGAGGCAATGTATTAGAACCTGTTCCTGCAGAAGCCTATGGTGTCAGAGTTTTGGCATGCTTGCCAAAACTACTTTGAAATGTTTACATTCCAAATATCTCAAAGGATGGCCATTTAAAATAAAAGTTACTTCAAATTAAAGTAAGATAGATGATAACAATCAATTTAATATATTTATCTCGGAAAAATGACAGAAACTAAAAACCATCGGACTATGCAACTATAATGCTGAGTGCCTGGCTAGGAAGCGACAAGTCATTGGTTTGGAACAAATGTACATAGTAGGCTCATGGGGCTGTCACACTACGACGCTTCTCGCCGGCGACCCGTCAACGTGTGGTGTATTTGGGCGAAAATGGGTGAAATATCGAGAAATGCTGGGAGCGCGTTATGCGCGCGTCGGTGCATTTCACTACACGTCGGTACACTATCCTTGACGCTGATGGTCGGCGCGAAACGCCGGCGCGCGTTCCCTATCGCCCAAGGTTTTCAACATGTCAAAAACAACCCAACGACCGCCAGCGCGCGCAAATATATGGGTAAGGACGTTAGGCGCGCGTCGCGCTGCGTTGGACGCACCGGAATAAAGTTATGGGAACGCTAGGAAGACGGCGCGCGCGCGGGAGGGTCGTTGCTCACACGTTGCGGCAAACTGGGCCGTTTTTGTTTTATGCCCTAGCAACATTTAAGGTTAAATGAAGACATCGTGCCATGTTGGCCGCGCGCGCATAACGCGCCGCGCTGACGCCGATCTTTTCCCCCAAACCGCCGAAAAGTTTGACGTTTCTCGACGCGCAAGATTTTATTTTCAACGCTGACGGGTCGCCGGGAGAAAGGTCGTAGTGTGACAGCCCCATAAGGTAACATAATCATATTAGGAAAAAAACTTTGAAAAACACACACACAAAAATATAGAAACTACTAACACCCAAAGCTCCAAGGGGTTTGCCCAAGCCAGACCAGGTAAACACTCCTGAGTGCGGGACCAGACCAAAACAGAATCATAGCTGCCCAGCGTTGAAAACAAGCACCCTCACAGGAGCTTATATGCTATGGACAGAGTAAATAGCTTGTCACACAAAAAAATAACATAAATAAAAACTCCTGAGACCTGCACTTTACTGATATAGGCACCGCGCTCCGTCCCAGGCGAGAAATGACAGCTGGCAATTTGTGTAAATGTTAGGTTTGACAAGGGTGGGGATCGAACTCACCACCCCGACCTCACACAGTCACCAGTCCATGCCATGTGTTTTCACACCAGTCACGTGGTACGCAATTGTAATAAAACGATATTAGTGGAAGAAACCAGGATGGAATAAAATGCTAGAAAACATTATTTATTTTAATATAAAAATAATATTTGTGACTTAAAAATTCATAGTTGTCACTACCTGGCCTGGCACTCGGCATTACAAGGATAGGGGAAGGAGTAGTGGAATGAAGAAGACCAATTGTCCGTGGTTGGACTTTCCCGTGTTTAATCAATTCATGTACACACATACACATACAAAACACACACAAGACCTTTTGTGTAACTCCTTAAAACTAAAATTCTTCATGACATCTTCATATTAAGCAGAAAAGGTTTTTTTTAAAGTGTTTGATTTTGGTTGGCCTAAGGACAGGTCCGACTGATGTTACGGGAAATGAACTATCGTGAGGGGGCGGGGGGCCTCCCGCTACAATCAACAATCACTGGGTTTTGTGTTGAGACGTGATTGAATCACTCGGCAATGGGGCGGTAATTGAAGCAGAAGCCCGGATTTATTCGAGACCGATTTTATTGCGGAACCTGAAGGAACTCAAGTAGGGCGGCCATGTTTGTCGGCGTTATTGTGTATGAATGATGTGCCGCCCGGAAAATGGGGGAGGGGGGAGGGGAGAGAGGGAGGGGAGAGGGGGGGGAAGGGGAGGGAAGGGGGAGGGGAAGGGGAAGTGGAGGGAAGGGGGGAGGGAAAGTGGGATGGAAGGGAAGTGGGAAGAGGCAGGGAGGGGAGAAGGGACGGACAGGGGAAGGGGGAAAGGGGGTGGACGGGAGGGGAAGAGGGGGAGGATGGGGAGGTGAAGGGGAGGGGAGATGGAGGGGAGAGAAGGGCAGGAGAGGGGAGGGGAAGGGGGAGGGGAGAGGGGGGGTGGGGAGAGGGGGGACATGGGTGGGCGGGGCTAGGGGAGGAGGAGGGGGGCGGGGAAGGAGGGAAGGAGGGTAGATGGAGGGCGGGGCTAGGGAGGAGGAAGGGGAAAGGGCGGTGAGGCAGGAGAGGGGGACGGGTGAGGGAGAAAGGGAGAGGAGAGAGACATGGGGGGCGGGGCTAGGGGAGGAGGAGGGGAAGGGCGGGGAGGAGGAGGGGGACGGGGAGGAAGGGAGGGGAGGGGCACAATGGAGGAGGGGAGGGGAGGAAGGGGGCAGGGGGGAGAGGGGAAGAGGGATGCGAGGTGTAGGGGAGGGGAGGAGGATGGAAGGGGAGGGGGAAGGGGAGAGGGGAGGGGGAGGGGGGTAGGAGGAGAGGGGAGGGGGAGATGGAAGGGAGACAAAATGAGATCGGATAGAAGACAGACACTTGCTATCCGGACCACACTTCGTCCACACCTCTCTCTATCTCCTCTCCGCTGGCCATGCTCCTCCTTGATATTGTCTGAAAAGAGTTCCAGGAGGGGGAGCCCGCCAGCATTTCACTTTCTACTCTTACTCTGTCCGTGTCTTTGGCTCGCCAGCTGGTCACGATAGAGCAAATAGACACAGTCCTTTGAATCACCTCTCCTCATTTCTCTTTCCTATACTCTACCCTTTTTTTTCTCCCAGGCTTACTTCTCCCAACTAACAAAAGGGAGTTGTTTGCTTTCGTGGGGACCTTTACCATATCGTTTCTCTCGCTTTGTTCTTGTTGCTGGAACCACTGAACCCATCTTTACCCACCCCTTCCTCCTAAACCCTTGCTGCTGTTGACTGGATACGAGTGCTCTGCTACCGCCGGACCAGAGAGATTCGGGGCTGCTCCAACGCTTCACCGTTTTGAATGTTGTAAAGACATCCCCAGCTTCTACAACCATCCCTACTGAAAATTAATCTTCAACCAAAGATTGGACCGATTTATCATGGCCTTTCTATATTGCTGCAGTTCTGCACCCGGTAACCGTCATAAGGTTACAAACACCCCCAAAAGCAAAAGGGATAGGAGAGAGGAGGAGAGGGAGAAGGGAGAGCGTGAGAAGGGAGAAGATGGATACGGGAGATGGGAGAGGAGAATGGAGAAAGGGAGTTCGGGAGAAGAGAGAGTGGAAAAGAAGGAAGAGGAGAAATGGGGAGAGGGGAGATGGGCGACGGGGAGAGGAGGAGAATGGAAGGGGATAGGGGAGGGAGATGTGGTGGGGGAGATGAGAGAATGGAGATGTGGGAGAGGGAAAGGGGGAGGGGGAGAAGGGGACTGGAGAGGAGAGGGAAGAGGAGGGGGGAGAGGAGAGCGGGGAAGAACGGGAAAGGGGAGAAGGGAGAAGGGAGAGGGGAGAAGGGGAGAGAAGAGGGAGAGAGGGAAGCTTTGAGTGGTTTGTGGGGCATGTGTGCGGAGGACTAGTGTGTAGGTGATGGAGGGTGAGTTGTGATGGCTAGTGAGGGCAGTATGTGAGTAGGGATGAGTGTGTGGGAGGGGATGGGGTGGAGGGCGTGCGGGTGAATGGGTAGGGGTGAGTGTGCGGAGTGAGTGGGTGAGTGGAGACAATGGGGGGTGGGGGTGGGGGTGGGGTGGAGGGGAGTCTGTGGGGGTGAGTGTGTCTGTGTGTGTGTGGAGGTGTTGGAGGTAATTGAGTAGGGTGTGTATAGTGGTATTGGAAAGAGGGTGGGTGTGGGGAGGGGGAGGTGCGTTGACCAAGTGAACCGGTGTGGCAGTAAATCGCAAACCCCTGGAAATTGCACACCCCGGGGTTTGCGATTTACTAGGAAATCACAAACCCCCCCTGGAAATCGCAAACCCCCCTGTGTTTTGGGACTGATTCGGGCCAAATCTATTCAATGCGACCATATTTAACAGAATTACATACTCAAATCGTGAAATTTCATTAAATTAACCCTAAATTCGAAGCGTTATTAAGGCTACCGCCGTAACGGCGGAGATATTAGCAGTAGGGTAAAATACGCCGTGATGTGTGCTGCGGCAATGCTATGTCTATGGGGTGCATTTATTTTTGTAAAATAAATAAAAAAACTTTCATCGAATCGATTAAAAATATCTCAATGCACGATTGAAGAGGAAGATCTGAGGTATTTAATTTAACCTAAGAGCAATTTTATCTGAAAGTATTAAAAACAGAGATAATAGTGAAAGTTGGGATATTCTGAGTGTCAGTGCCAGTGTTAGCCTTACCAGATCATGGTAAGGCTAACACTCAGAATGGGGGGTTTGCGATCTCGGGGGGATATGCGATTTCCCTAGGAAATCGCAAACCCCCCCAATGCCCATATATGGCATGGGGTTTGCGATTTCCTAGGAAATCACAAGTGGGGGTTTGCGATTTACAGGGTTTGCGATTTCCTGCTACACCGGCTTCTCTGCCACCTTCCCACCCACCCACCCCACCCCCAACCACAACCACGGCCCCACCCCAACACCCTCCCCCCACCCACCCACCCCCTCCCTCACCCCCATGATGTTTCCGACCACGACCCACAGGGACCAGACAGGATGGCCAAATGAGGTGAGCGTCCGTCTACGGTTTTGGGAGATTGAAGGATCCGAACCCATGGGTTCATGGGTTCAAACCCTGGTCGAGTCAAACCAATGACTTGAAAATGTAAACTTGTCGCTTCCTAGCCAGGTGTTCGGCATTATTAGGATAGAGCAAGGACTGGTTGGCTCAGTGTCAGGAAAATGTGACTGAGTGGAATATCAGGTCATGGTGTGGGTGGCCTGGTCTTCCAAGTGGGGCAGCACTATAAAGACCATGAGTGCGCACTGTCTCAAATCGGTACCCATCCTGATTTGACCTTAGGTGTTGCTAGGACTTAAAACAGCAACAACCAAACGACCCACCGCAAGCCAATTCCCTGCCCTTCGGCGGTGCCCATACAGTGCTGCAGATTTCCAGCCTTCAGTGCGCCAACGCGACTGAAAACTCCCCAAAAAACAAACAAGTCAACTAGCCGAACACTTTAGCCGATTTCTCTCTCACACGAACCCCCCCCCCCACACACACACACATACACGCCTCACACGGCCCGCCCTTTTTTTACTAAATGTATTTTATTCAGCGAATAATGTCTTTTGTCAGCGCCAGAGCACTGGTCTTCCGGCCGTTAATTACAATTTGTTGGTACATAAATGACAATATCAGTTGCAATAATAACCACATGAAAAACCTGTTCGATAATAGAAGCATAATATAAATTGACTATTTGTCGTAATAGTAACTGCATGCAATTCCAGTTCAACATAGAAGGCTGACCGCTGGTTGCCGCCTGACGGAAGGCGGCAAGCGGAGGCGGCAGACGGAGGCGGCAGGCGGAGGCGGCAGGCGGAGGCGGCAGGCGGCAGGCGGCAGGCGGCAGGCGGCAGGTGGCAGGTGGAGGCGGAGGCGGCAGGAGGCAGGCGGAGGCGGCAGGCGGAGGCGGAGGCGGCAGGCGGAGGCGGCGGGTGGAGGCGGCGGGCGGAGGCGGCAGGCGGCGGGCGGAGGCGGCAGGCGGAGGCGGAGGCGGCAGGCAGAGGCGGCGGGCGGAGGCGGCAGGTGGAGGTGGAGGTGTCAGGTGGAGGCGGCAGTTGGAGGCAGAGGCGGCAGGAGGAGGCGGAGGCGGCAGGCGGCAGGTGGCAGGCGGAGGCGGCAGGTGGCAGGTGGCAGGCGGAGGCAGCAGGCGGAGGTGGCAGGCAGAGGCGGCAGGCAGAGGCGGCAGGTGGCAGGTGGCAGGCAGCAGGCGGCAGGCGGCAGGCGGCAGGCGGCAGGCGGAGGCAGCGGGCGGAGGTGGCAGGCAGAGGCGACAGGCGGGGGCGGAGGTGCCAGGTGGCAGGCAGAGGCAGCAGGTGGAGGCGGGGGCAGCAGATGGCAGGCGGCAGGCAGCAGGATTCAGTAAAGTGAGTTGGTTGGTTGTTGGTGTTTTACATCCTGACAACATTTAACATCATATCGTGACGGGTACCGACTTGTGACAGTGTGCACTCATGGTGACTTTATAGTGCTGCCCCACTGGGAAATCAGGCCGCCAGCACCATGACCTGATATCTCACTTGGTCACATTATCCGGACACTGAGCTGACCAATCATTTCCCTGTTCTAATAATGCTCTACCGATTCCCTGTACGTCCGCGTGGTGGCGCTGTCTTCCCTGCTTCCCTTTACGGCCTTGTGGTGGCACTGTCTTCCCTGCCTCCCTTTACGTCCGCCTGGTGGCGCTGTCTTCCCTGCCTCCCTTAACGTCCACGTGGTGGCGCTGTCTTCCCTGCTTCCCTTTACGTCCACGTGGTGGCGCTGTCTTCCCTGCTTCCCTGTATGTCCACATGGTGGCGCTTCGCTTGGTGGCGCTGTCATCCCTGCTTCCCTTTACGTCCGCTTGGTGGCGCTGTCATCCCTGCTTCCCTTTGCGTCTGCGTGGTGACGCTGTTTTCCCTGCTTTCTTTTATTTCCGCATGGTGGCGCTGTCATCCCTGCTTCCCTTTACGTCCATGTGGTGGCGCTGTCTTCCCTGCCTCCCTTTATGTCCATGTGGTGGCGATGTCTTCCCTGCCTCCCTTTATGTCCCCGTGGTGGCGCTCACTGTCTTTCCTGCTTCCCTTTATGTCCGTGTAGTGGCGCTGTCTTCCCTGCTTCCCTTTATGTCCGTGTGGTGGTGCTGTCTTCCCTGCCTCCCTTTATGTCCGTGTGGTGGTGCTCACTGTCTTCCCTGCTTCCCTTTATGTCCGAGTGGTGGTGCTCGCTGTCTTCCATGCTTCCCTTTATGTCCGCGTGATGGCTCTGTCTTCCCTGCTTTCCTTTATGTCCGCATGGTGGCGCTGTCTTCCCTGCTTCCCTTTATGTCCGCATGGTGGCGCTGTCTTCCCTGCTTCTCTTTACGTCCATGTGGTGGCGCTGGGTTCTCGGCCGACATCATCCCCTTCCTGTCACCAGGAGGGAGGGGGGGGGGGCGTGTAGTTCACGAGACCTCCACCAGGGGGGAAGCTAAGACTAAGAATACTGGCGACAAATTACAATAACCAAGTACTCAACTATTTATAACTGCTAAATCTGAAGAAGAAGAAGAAGAAGAAGAAGGAGAAGTAGAAGAGGGAGGAGAAGAACAAGAAGAAGAGGAAGAAGAACAACAACAACAACAAGAAATAAGAGGGAGGTGGAATATAAGAGAAATGATTACGCCAATATTTTATGATGATCTTTAACAACAACTTGATTGTTTGATCAGAAATAATGATTATTTTGAGGTGCGAATGCGATGCTTTCGTAGAACACCGCCAGAGGGATCTGCTGGGAGTGGAAGGCGGTGGGGGGGGGGGGGGGGGGGGGAGTATCTAATAGGGAAACTGCGCTCTGAATGATGGATGGGGCAGGCTGGCGGGCTGATGTATTTCAGTTCGACTTTAATTGATGCTGCCCCAGCCGCTTAATGTATTGGCTTATATTGCATCATTTAGGGGTAATTTACTCTTTCTTATTGCAAATTGAGGTCGTGCCCCCCCCCCGCCCCTGGGCCGGCACACCCGCCTACCACCACCATCATCCACATTCCCCATACCCACTCCCTCAATGGGGCGCGGTGGCCGAATCAGTAGAGCGCAGGCTTCACGTGCTGGAGATCGGGAATTCGGTTCCCGGTCGAGTCAAACCAATGACTTATGAAATTGATACTTGTCGCTTCCTAGCCTGGCATTTGCCATTAATAGGATAGGACAAGGACTGGTTAGCACAGTATCAGGATAATGTGACTGAGTGAGATATCGGGTCATGGTGCTTGTGGCCTGGTCTCCCAGTGGGGCAGCACTATAAGTTGCCAAAGTTGATGAAATGTCCTTAGATGTTGCCAGGACTTAAAAATCCAACAACCAACCACCACCACCCACACTCAACCATACCCATCATGCTCACCCTCTCCATCCACCGCCCCCACCCCCACCACCCACCACCCACCACCACCCCTCATCCAGCATCCCCGGGCCCCGCCGCTGAGCGATAATAGGCGCAGGAGCAGCTGCTTCCGGTGTTCTGTAACCGCTACGCGATCAGAATAAGCGGACTATTTTATGTTGCCCCGATCTGACAGTCTGCCAGGATATTGTTTTCCGTATATTGCAAATTGCATATTATCACGAGAAAACGCTCTGTAACGTCATTACGGGGCTGCGCGGGACGGTGCGCGCCGCAACCCCGCTTTTGTCGGCGCTGGGGGCGCCGCGCGCTTTCAGGCCGCCGCGCGACTCGCATAAATCGTACACACAATAATGTTGTCTCGGCGCGCTAGCATTTCAGTGGACAATTTACAGGCTTTTCAGGTTATCTCGCTTGTCGAGACTAATCCTCCATGACAACCCCGCTATATGTGTATATGTATATATACATATATATATATATATATATATATATATATATATATGTTGTACATGTATAAAATGTACATGCAATATATTATAGATTTTTTTTTTATAACCATGCATATGTATAACATACTGTGTATATAAAGGCATAGCACAGATGATTATATTATATGTGCATCTATGACATGTGTTTATGTTATATATGCGTATATTTTATATATGTAACTTTTCATACATACATACAAATATATATATTCATATATATATATATATATATATATATATATATATATATATGAACAGTTCAGGCGCAAAACCCTGTAACCCACCAATTACCCCAACAGCTGGGGGGGGGGCAACACCAATTCGCCACGGAGGAATAAATATATAAAGTATATGTTCCCCTAGATAAAAGATTCACCATGTACTTGTAGTACATGGGTGAACGACAACGTAGTGTAAATATGGGCGAAAATAGCTTTAGTGTGGAACAGGGAGTAGAAACTCTTGTTCAGGATCAAATGGCTACATATATCAGCTCAGAGTTGGTGAAATCAGAGAGAATGCAAAAAGACAAGATGGCGGTGATAAAACGCCAGCGATTTTACTTTTAAATTGCATTAGAGTATATGTTTTATTATATTTTCCAACTCAAAACTAGCGGATAAATATGAAGACATACATAAAGAATAAATATTGCTTCTTAAATTAAGACATTATTCACTCAATTAATTTCCCCAGCATGTCGAAATTCTTCGCCAGCTTTTCTAATGGGTTGGTTTTCACCCCTGTACTGTCAGTACGGGATGAATCTTTTATCTAATGTTCCCCTTGCATTTATACTCGTGTACTGCGGTATAGGCTACATCACATATATATAGTAGTCTGTATATATGTCTAAATATATCGATATATGTCTAAATAGAAACCATTTAGACATTTATATGTAATAATGTAAAAGCATTTGTATTAATATTATAGGAATGTAACGGCTTTTGGTAGGTGTGTAGGAGGTTGGTTTTGTTTGTTGTTGTTTTACGTCCTAGCAACATCTAGGGTCATATCAGGACGGGTAGGAGGTTGGTAGCTTAAAGTTGCATGGTCCGTTAAAAAAAAAAAAAATTCAAAGCTACATTTGATTTTATATATCCAATGTAGGTTCAGGTGCATTAACTAAGGCTTTGTGGAAGCATATGCAGAATAATCAGTAAATGTATTACCCTATCCATTTGAGGACCTACTTTGAGACAGCCATCAGGCAGGGCAGCCACTCACCAATTATGTCAATCTCGTGACCTCATTAGTCTTGCCCCCAGTACCAGTACCATATATGGCATTAGTCAGGTTCCAGACTACCTACACATTAATAGGTCATTCCTCATCGCAATATGTGAATGTGGGCCACATCAACAAGACTTTTGACAAGCTTGCTGAAATGATTTAACATTTTATATGTGTTGCTTCGTAGCCAGGCGCTCGGCATTATTAGGATAAGGCATGGACTGCTTGGCTCAGTGTCAGGATAATTTGACTGAGTGGGATATCAAGTCATGGTGCCGATGGCCTGGTCTCCCAGTGGGGCAGCACTATAAAGTCGCCACGAGTGCGCACTGTCACAAGTTGGTACCCGTCCTGATATGACCTTAGATGTTACCAGGACATAAAACTCCAACAACCAACCAACACAGACCACATCCACCTTCCCGCTCCATTAATTAAAGTTGCATAGTCCAATGGTTTTGAATTTCTGTATTTTTTCTGAGATAAATATATTAGATCGATCACTAGTATCTACTTTGCATTAGTTTAGAGTTACTTTTATTTTAAATGGTAAACCTTTGCGATATTTTGAGTCCAAACATTGAAAATTAGTTTTGGCAAGCTTGCCAAAACTCTGACACCATAGACTTCTGCAGTAACAGGTTCTGTTAAATTCACTCAGTGTTACCTTCTACACAGAAACGAATGCTTAATAAGTGCATCAGTATCTAAGTTAGATATGAAATCAAATCTAGATAATTGGTTCGGTTTTGAAGATTTGAAATTTCATCGGACTATGCAGCTTTAAGTCCTAGCTCCAAAACCAGCAAGAACCAAAAACACGCCGTGAACAAGCTCCAGCGAACTCTAACCACACACACACACGCACGCGCAAATCACGCGCAAATCACGCGGGTGATTTTATCGAAATGTTCGGGTCCTAGACCCTAAATATCAATGCAAATAATAATCCTAGATTGGTCGCTGGTTGCCGTCCGGCCGGCCCGAGCAGACGATCAAATATTCAGGGGCTTGGCGGGAAAGTGGCGACTCTCCCGCCTGCCACCAGAGGGCAGTTCACCCGCGTCTCGCCGCAGCGGCAGACGACAATCGCCTGTCTATTAATAAATGTCTGAAATGACTGAATCAAACATAGAACTTAGAAGTGCGTAGGTATTCACCTATATATTAGACTAAAATTAGCACCGGTTTTGAATGGGGAAAAACTAGGTCAGTTTCTAACGATGGAATCGCGCTGTTTTTGACGTAGCCCCGTCCGTGATTAGTTCGCAAAACGCCCGCTATGTGCGGGTGGTGGGTGGGGGGGGGGGCGCCACGAGCTGAATCAAAGACTCGCGGGACGAGAAAAACACCTGCCCTGCACGCCGAGGCCGGAAATTTGGTCTTTTCCCTTAACCTTAATTGAGTGATCAATTATTTATCCCAACAAACGGATGCAATAAGGGGGGACACATTAAGCAGGACTACCTCGGCATTATGGCGATTGATGCTGGGTGTGTGGGGGTGGGGGTGTGGGGGTGGGGGTGTGGGGGAGGGAGGGAGGAGGGAGGGGGGCGAGGCATCCACGTCATACTATATATCACGGGAAGCAAAATCACACAAAAATTCAGATTTGTAAAAAAAAAATAGTTTCGTTGTTTATTTTCAAGGGAATAATTTCTTTTTTCTTTCTTTTTTTTCTTTCCATTTTTGAAAACATAATTGGTTAATCTATTCCGCCTAAGCATTATTATTTTGGGTGTTTTTTGCTGTTGTATCCATTCGTATGAGGGATATGGTGTGTCTGTAGGGTTAAGTGTGGATTTAAGGAACTGTTGGTAAATTTGTGAAGGTCGAAAGCGTGGAGTTTGATCAATTATTCACTCATCTTCCTTTTTTTAAATTAAATTAAATTAAATCTAAACGACTGAAAAGGAAGAAGAATAAGATGAAGATGAGGAGGAGGAAAAATAGGAAGAAGGCCCTAAACCGAAGTCATTTACTTGAGCGCTATTATTGGAAAGAGGATGATTTAATTGCTTCAGAAAATTCAGGAATTTTAACAATTAAGTTCCAGGTGACATACTTAGCGAACTGCGAATTGGGGTCATCTATGAGTGGGTGTTGAGGGGAGATGTTGCTGTTTCTGTTGCTGTTACTGTTGATGTTGTCTATGATGACATTGCTGGCTTTTTTACTGTTTTTCTGGTTGTCTTGAGGATATTATGTTGTTCATGTTGTGGCTGTGTTTATGGTGGAGTTGGTGTTGATTAGTTTGTGGTTGTGGCAGTTGCTGGTGAGGTGTTGATGTTGTTGATGGTGTTGGTGTTGTTGATGTTGTTGATGTTGTTGATGTTGTTGATGTTGTTGATGTTGTTGATGTTGTTGATGATGTTGTTGATTGTGTTTATGTTGTTGATGTTGTTGATGCTGTTAATGCGGTTGATGCTGTTGACGTTGTTGACATCGATATTGTTGGTGGTGTTGATGGTATCGATGTTGTTGATGTTGATGTTGCTAATGATGTGGATGCTGTGGATGTTGCTGATGTTGTTGGTGTTGTTGATGTTGTTGAAGCTTCATTGTTAATGTTTCTGAAGCTTCATTGTTTAAGCTTCGTTGTTGAAGCTTCGTTGTTGAAGCTTCATTGTTGAAGCTTCATTGGTGTTGTTGTTGCCACTATTGTTACTGACCTTGTCTTGTTGTTGGTGTTGTTGTCGGCTCATGTTGTGGTATTACGACTAATCTTGTCTCTTGTTGTTGCTGCTGTTATTGCTGTTGTTGTCAGTCCTGTTAGAGCTCATGTTGTGGTGTTGCTACTGATCTTGTCTCTTGTTGTTGCCGCTGTTGTTGCTGGTGTTGCCTCTGCTCTTACACTATTTACAGCTCATGTTGTGATATTGTTACCGACCATGTCTTGTTTTTTCTGTTGTTGTTGCTGGTTACACTATTTACAGCTCATGTTGTGATATTGTTACCGACTATGTCTTGTTGTTGCTGCTGTTGTTGCTGGTTACACTATTTACAGCTCATGTTGTAATATTGTTACCGACCATGTCTTGTTATTGCTGTTGTTGTCAGTCCTATTACAGCTCATGTTGTGGTGTTGCTACTGATCTTGTATTTCTGTCGCTGTTGTTGTCAATCCCATTACAGCTCATTTCCTGACAGTGTTACTGATCTTGTCTTGTTGCTGATGTTGACTTTTGGATACAGCTTTTAATGTTATTGCTGTTGTGATATTGCTTATGTTGCCTTGTCTTTCTCTTACTGTTGTTATCCTTGTTGTTCTGCAGTTGTTGCTGTTGTCGTTCCTATCCTTGTTGTTCTGCAGTTGTTGCTGCTGTCATTTCTATCCTTGTTGTTTTTCAGTTGTTGCTGCTATCGTTTCTATCCTTGTTGTTTTGCAGTTGTTGCTGCTCTCATTTCCATCCTTCTTGTTTTGCAGTTATTGCTGCTGTCGATTCTATCCTTCTTGTTTTGCAGTTGTTTCTTCTGTCGTTTCTATCCTTATCATTTTGCCATTGTTGCTGCTGTCGTTTCTATCCTTGTCATTTTGCAGTTGTTCCTGCTGTTGTTTCTATACTTGATGTTTTGCAGTTGTTGCTGGTGTCATTTCTATCCTTGTTGTTTTGCAGTTGTTGCTGCTATCATTTCTATCCCTGTCATTTTGCAGTTGTTACTGCTGTCATTTCTATCGTTGTTGTTTTGCAGTTGTTGATGCTGTCGTTTATAGCGTTTTTGTTTTGCAGTTGGTGCTGCTGTCATCTCTATCCATCCTTGTTATTTTGCAGTTGTTGCTGCTGTTGTTTTGCAGTTGGTGGAGCTGTCATTTCTATTCTTGTTGTTTTGTAGTTGCTGCTGCTGTTGTTTCTATCCCTGTCGTTTTTCAGTTGTTGGAGTTGTCATTTCTATCCTTGTCATTTTACAGTTGTTGCTGCTGTCATTTCCATCCTTCTTGTTTTGCAGTTGTTGCTGCTGTCATTTCTATCCTTGTCGTTTTGAAGTTGTCGCTGCTGTCGTTTCTATACTTGTTGTTTTGCAGTTGTTGCTGGTGTCGTTTCTATGCTTGTCCTTTTGCAGTTGTTGCTGCTGTCATTTCTATCCTTGTCGTTCTGCAGTTGTTGCTGCTGTCATTTCCATCCTTGTTCTTTTACAGTTGTTGCTGCTGTCATTTCTATCCTTGTCGTTCTGCAGTTGTTGCAGCTGTCATTTCTATCCTTGTTGTTTTGCAGTTGTTGCTGCTGTCATTTTTATCCTTGCTGTTTTGCAGTTGTTGCAGCTGTCATTTCCATCCTTGTTGTTTTGCAGTTGTTGCTGCTGTCATTTCTATCCTTGTCATTTTGCAGTTGTTGCAGCTGTCATTTCAAACATTGTTGTTTTGCAGTTGTTGCAGCTGTCATTTCTATCCTTGTTGTTTTGCAGTTGTTGTTGCTGTCCTTTCTATCCTTGTCGTTTTTCAGTTGTTGTAGCTGTCATTTCTATCCTTGTTGTTTTGCAGTTGTTGCTGCTGTCGCTTCCATCCTTGTCATTTTACAGTTGTTGCTGCTGTTGTTTCCATCCTTGTTGTTTTACAGTTGTTGCTACTGTCGTTTCCATCCTTGTTGTTTTACAGTTGTTGCTGCTGTCGGTTCCATCCTTGTTGTTTTGCAGTTGTTGCTCCTGTCCTTTCTATCCTTGTCGTTTTTCAGTTGTTACTGCTGTCATTTCTATCCCTGTTGTTTTTCAGTTATTGCTGCTGTCATCTCTATCCTTGTTGCTTGGCAGCTGTTGCTGTTGTCGGTGCCCTTGTTGGTATGTTGTCGTTGTTGCTACTATTGTTCTATTGGTTACGATGGCTTCGTTGGTGGTGGAGCACAACGTTGTGGTTTTCTAACCTGTACTTTTGAGCAGCTTTCTTACTTTTAGCTGCAATTTATTTTGGATTTCTAGACTGTCATTTTCTAATTTGTTGTTCACTAGTCTGTGATTTTCGAGACTCCAGTTTTCTAAGCTGTGGCTCACTAGTCCTCGGTTTACTAGGTTGTGGTTCACTAGGCTGTGGTTTTCTAGACCACTTTACTGGGTGACGGCTTTTTCTAGGTGGCAGTTTCTAGGAGGGTTTGTTTTACTAAACCATGGTTTACTAGTGCCCAGTGTTTCGGCCCTTGGTGTACTAGTACTACTAGTAATTCTAGGCTGTGGCTCTGCTTACTAGTGCCTGGTTTCCAAGCCCACTGTTGACTAATCTTCAGCTTACTAGATCCCTGCTTAGTAAGTTGTGGATTACTAGACTGCAGTTTGCTCATCGTCACTTTACTGGGTACCCAGTTTACAAACAATGATGGGAAATTTACTAAGCCATGACTTACTAGGCCCCAGTTTACTAAGTCATCGCTTACGATGCCCCAGTTTACTAAGCCATGACTTACTAGGCCCCAGTTTACTAAGTGATCATTTACTACACCCGAGTTTACTAACTCATTGTTTACTTCGCCCCAGTTTACTAAGTCATCGCTTACTATGCCCCAGTTTACTAAGCCATCGCTTTCTAGACCCGAATTTACTAAGCCATCGTTTACTAGGCACCAGTTTACTAAGTCATCGTTTACTACACCCCAGTTTACTAAGCCATCGTTTACTAGGCACCAGTTTACTAAGTTATCGTTTACTACACCCCAGTTTACTAAGCCATCGTTTACTAGGCACCAGTTTACTAAGTCATCGTTTACTAGATCCCAGTTTACTAAGTCATCGCTTTCTAGACCCCAGTTTACTAAGTCGGCGTTTGCTAGGCCCCAATTTACTAAGTCATGGTTTACTTCGCCCCAGTTTACTAAGTCATCGCTTTCTAGACCCCAGTTTACTAAGTCATCGCTTACTACGCCCCAGCTTACTAAGTCGGCATTTGCTAGGCCCCAATTTACTAAGTCATGGTTTACTAGGGCCCAGTCTTCTAATCCATGATTTTATAGTCTCTGGTTTTACTAGAAACTTTACTAGCCCCTAGTTTATTAAGTTATGATTTGCTAATCTCTGGTTTAGTAAACCATGGTTCACTGTCATGCTTTATTAGGCCCTGGTTTACTAAACAGTGACATTCTAGGCCTTGGTGTACTAAGTCGTGCTTTGCTAGTGCCTGGTTCAATAAGCCATGCTTTACTTGGTCCAGGTTTATTAAGCCGTGCTTCACTAATCCCTGCTTCATTAAGCTGCCATGTACTAAGTAAACCATGCTTTACTTGACCCTGCTTTACTAAGTATCATGCTTTGCTAATCAATGGCTTACTAAATCACAGTTTACTAAGCCATAATTTACTTGGCCCTGGTTGAGTAAATACCATGCTTTGCTAATATATGCTTTACTAAGCCATGCATTACTTGGCCCTGGTTTACTAAATACCATGCTTTGCTAATCTATGCTTTACTAAGCTATGCTTTACTTGGCCCTGGTTGACTAAATACCATGCTTTGCTAATCTATGCTTTACTAAGCCATGCATTACTTGGCCCTGGTTTACTAAATACCATGCTTTGCTAATCTATGCTTTACTAAGCCATGCATTACTTGGCCCTAGTTGACTAAATACCATGCTTTGCTAATCTATGCTTTACTAAGCCATGCATTACTTGGCCCTAGTTGACTAAATACCATGCTTTGCTAATCTATGCTTTACTAAGCCATGCATTACTTGGCCCTAGTTGACTAAATACCATGCTTTGCTAATCTATGCTTTACTAAGCCATGCATTACTTGGCCCTGGTTTACTAAATACCATGCTTTGCTAATCTATGCTTTACTAAGCCATGCATTACTTGGCCCTGGTTTACTAAATACCATGCTTTGCTAATCTATGCTTTACTAAGCTATGCTTTACTTGGCCCTGGTTTACTAAATACCATGCTTTGCTAATCTATGCTTTACTAAGCTATGCTTTACTTGGCCCTGGTTGACTAAATACCATGCTTTGCTAATCTATGCTTTACTAAGCCATGCATTACTTGGCCTTGGTTTACTAAATACCATGCTTTGCTAATCTATGCTTTACTAAGCCATGCATTACTTGGCCCTAGTTGACTAAATACCATGCTTTGCTAATCTATGCTTTACTAAGCCATGCATTACTTGGCCCTGGTTTACTAAATACCATGCTTTGCTAATCTATGCTTTACTAAGCCATGCATTACTTGGCCCTAGTTGACTAAATACCATGCTTTGCTAATCTATGCTTTACTAAGCTATGCTTTACTTGGCCCTGGTTTACTAAATACCATGCTTTGCTAATCTATGCTTTACTAAGCTATGCTTTACTTGGCCCTGGTTTACTAAATACCATGCTTTGCTAATCTATGCTTTACTAAGCCATGTATTACTTGGCCCTAGTTGACTAAATACCATGCTTTGCTAATCTATGCTTTACTAAGCTATGCTTTACTTGGCCCTGGTTTACTAAATACCATGCTTTGTTAATCCATGCTTTACTACGCCATGCATTACTTGGCCCTGGTTTACTAAATACCATGCTTTGTTCATCCATGCTTTACTAAGCCATGCATTACTTGGCCCTGGTTTACTAAATACCATGCTTTGCTAATCTATGCTTTACTAAGCCATGCATTACTTGGCCCTAGTTGACTAAATACCATGCTTTGCTAATCTATGATTTACTAAGCCATGCTTTACTTGGCCCTAGTTGACTAAATCCCATGCTTTGCTAATCTATGCTTTACTAAGCCATGCATTACTTGGCCCTAGTTGACTAAATCCCATGCTTTGCTAATCTATGCTTTACTAAGCCATGCATTACTTGGCCCATGTTGACTAAATACCATGCTTTGCTAATCCATGCTTTACTAAGCCATGCATTAATTGGCCCTAGTTGACTAAATCCCATGCTTTGCTAATCTATGCTTTACTAAGCCATGCTTTACTTGGCCCTGGTTTACTAAATACCATGCTTTGTTAATCCTTGCTTTACTAAGCCATGCTTTACTTGGCCCTGGTTTACTAAATACCATGCTTTGTTAATCCATGCTTTACTAAGCCATGCTTTACTTGGCCCTGGTTTACTAAATACCATGCTTTGCTAATCTATGCTTTACTAAGCCATGCATTACTTGGCCCTAGTTGACTAAATACCATGCTTTGCTAATCTATGATTTACTAAGCCATGCTTTACTTGGCCCTAGTTGACTAAATCCCATGCTTTGCTAATCTATGCTTTACTAAGCCATGCATTACTTGGCCCTAGTTGACTAAATACCATGCTTTGCTAATCTATGCTTTACTAAGCCATGCATTACTTGGCCCGGGTTTACTAAATACCATGCTTTGTTAATCCATGCTTTACTAAGCCATGCATTACTTGGCCCTGGTTTACTAAATACCATGCTTTGTTAATCCTTGCTTTACTAAGCCATGCATTACTTGGCCCTGGTTTACTAAATACCATGCTTTGTTCATCCATGCTTTACTAAGCCATGCTTTACTTGGACCTGGTTTACTAAATACCATGTTTTGCTAATCCATGCTTTACTAATCTCCTGTTTACTAAGGCATGCTTTACTTGATCCTTTTAACGAAGTGTCATGTTTTGTTAATCAATGATTTACTCAGCCATGGCTTACTAGACCGTGCTTCACTTGGCTCTGACTTACTAAGTGTCATGCTTTGCTAATCAATGGTTTACTAAGTCACTGTCATGTTTTTTTAATGACTGGTTTACTAAGCCACGGCTAACTAAGCCACGGTTTAATAAACCATGCTTGACTTGGCTCTGCTTTACTAGGTTTCATGCTTTGCTATTCAATGATTTACTAAGCTGCAGTTTACTAATCAATTGTTTACTAAGTCACGGTTTACTAATCCATGGTTTACTGAGCCGTACTTTACTAAGCCCTGCTTTACTAAGCCGTGCTGTACTAAGCTGTGCTTTACTAATCCGTGCTTTACTAAGCTGTGCTTTACTAATCCATGCTTTACTAAGCCATGCTTTAATAAGTCATGCTTTACCAAGCCATGCATTACTAAGCCATGGTTTACTAAGCCATGGTTTACTAAGCCATGGTTTACTAAGCCGTACTTTACTAAGCCATGGTTTCCTAAGTTGTGCTTTACTAACACATGGTTTACTAAGCCATGCTTTACTAAGCCGTGCTTTACTGAACTGGTCTTTACTAAGTTGTGCTTTACTAAGAGATGCTTTACTAAGCCATTGTTTACTAAGCCATGCTTTACTAAGCCATGCTTTACTAAGCCATGCTTTACTAAGCCATGCTTTACTGAGCTGGTCTTTACTAAGCCATGCTTTACTAAGCCATGCTTTACTAAGCCATGCTTTACTAAGCCATGCTTTACTGAGCTGGTCTTTACTAAGCCATGCTTTACTAAGCCATGCTTTACTAAGCCATGCTTTACTAAGCCATGCTTTACTAAGCCATGCTTTACTAAGCTGGTCTTTACTAAGCCATGCTTTACTAAGCTGGTCTTTACTAAGTCGTGCTTTACTAAGCCGTTCTTTACTAGCCCGTAGTTTACTATCCCGCGGTGCATGCATCACGGCCAGCGCCATTATTACGGCCCGCCCAACAATGGCGGCCGATGAGAGGCCCAGCGAATTGGATACAAATGGTTTTTCTCAAATCGGCTGGCATTGTGGAAGGATTTAGGGCGACTTGGGCGGCGCGCTCAACGAATTTATTACAAATAAATTGAAATAATCTCTCTGCCTGCACCCGCCTGGGATTAGGGAGGAAGAGGCGGATGGGGGGGGGGGGGGAGGGAGGGGGCCATAAATAAGGAGTATTAGTATAATGAGGAACATGAACGACGCTGGACGATCTGCAATCAGCGTTCTGTTCAATAGTGATACATATAGTGATTTGTGATATGACGGGCGCGCCATTTCAGCCTCCAAATGGACGCAGCGGAGAGTTCCACCATTGATATAAAGGGGGAGAAGACAGACGCTGATCTATGACGAATATAAATGAACCAGATTCTCGTCTCCCACTGCCAGACGTTGAGCTGGTTAAAGTTGCATAAAGGCTATGTATATACATACTAATAAAGCTGTATATTGAGACAGCTATGTGTCATCATCATCATCATCATGATGTCGGTCGCGATGCGACAAAGACTGCTTTCATTACTTGACTGCCGCTCTCCATTTAGCTTCCCCCTCTTCCCCTCCTCTTCCTCTTCCTCACCTTCTTATTTCCCCTCGTCCACATCCATTTCCTTCTCTTCTTCCTCCTCCTCTCCATCTTCCTCCTTCCCCTCTTCCATTCTTTCCCTCCTTCCTAGAGCGTCCGCCTCCCATGTTGGTAGATCGTGGGGTGGTGGGTTCGAACCCTGGTCGAGTCAAACCAATGACATAAACATTGATACTTGTCATTTCCTCGCCAGGCGCTCAGCATTATTAGGATAGGGCAAGGACTGGTTGGCTCAGTGGCAGGATAATGTGATTGAGTGGAATATCAGGTCATGGTGCTGGCGGCCTGGTCTTCCAGTAGGGCAGCACTATAAAGTCGCCATGAGTGCGCACTGTCACAAGTCGGTAGATTTCCTGACATGACCTTAGATGTTGATAGGACGTAAAACAACTACAAACAAACATCCTCATCCCTCTTCCTCTGGTAATCACCCCATTGGGATAATTATATTTGCAGCCGATTACTGGATTAGACTAAACACGCAGCGCTATAAATTATATAATTTGCCAAGCGAAACAATTTCCTCTGCCTCTTTCTCTGCCATACTCTCTCTCTCTCTCTTTCTTTTTCTTTCTCTTTCTCCGGAAACAATGCTGTCCTATTACAATGCACAGCGCGCAAACTCGAAACGGTACAGTTATTTTAATAGCATTGACTCTACAGTCGCGCTAAGTGTTCGGGTAGTTGTCTATTGTCGAACTAACTGGGGGGGGGGGGGGGGGGGGGGGGGGGGGGGGGGGGGGGGAAGGGTAGGGGGAGGGGGGGAGGGGGGAGATCAAAAGGCGCCTAAACCACACACTGGGTACCAGCCGAGCAGCTTCCCAACACTCCACGCGGGGAGTCCCGGCAGAACGCCCGCCCGCCAGCAACAAGCAGGCACTCCCCCCCCCCCTCCACCACCCTCCCCCCTCCGCCCCTCCCAACCGCGTGACGTCACGTGTGCAGCTGCGCGGGTCCCACGTGCACGTGCCGGTCACGAGGCCCGGCCTAATTGAGGGTCATTAAAAGCTGCTCAAACAGCGCGTCCCGACGAGTCTGTGACTATAGTGAGCGCCTGATTTGTTCGACACTTGAAATGTCGTCTGCGCGTTGGGCCTGGGGGTGCCACAGTCTCCACACGGGAGAAAACGCGGGAAATGTTAGTGTGTATTCTATGTCTTTCTAGAAGCAGACGACATTTAGTCAGTGGTGAAGTTGACAAATGGTTTATTTTGGTGGCAGTGTTGGGGGAGGAGGAGGGGTTAGGTAAATATGTCTATTCGGCTGAATAAGTCTATTGTCAGTGCTGAAGCACTGCTCTTCTAGCCATTTTTTCAATTCAGGTTTATCTACACTCAAAAACGAGGTATAGAGAGTAACCTCAGTAAGGTGTACAATAACTGTTGAATAGACAATTTGCAGTATACAGTCATCATCATCATCATGCTGTCGGTCGCGATGCGACAAAGACTGCTTTCATTACTTGACTGCCGCTCTCCATTTAGTTGTGTGGTTGTACATTTCATGAAAGCTGCCTGCAAAAGTGTTGAAGTGCTGCTGGCTTTTGCAAGTTACCAGCGGCACTCTCTCGGGGAGCAAATAGAGGTTTCACACCGGCAAGAACATGTCAAGACAGGCGCAAAACTATTTGTCCCTGCAGTGGCTGGTCGGGAGATGTTGGGAGTTCCATACATCAACCGCCCTTAATGCTGCCACAGTGACATGGTTTTCTGTTTAGGGTTTGCTCCCTTAGCCTTCGGTTCTGTCAAGAACCTGTACCACAAGGCAGTGGTTTACAACTCTGCAGGGCAGGGGCATCAAACTCCCTGAGGTATTGCTATACCTGCAATACCTGCATACAGTAAAACCTCTCTAAATCGACCGACCTTGGAACGGACTCAAATTAGTTTAAGTGGTCCATTTAGGGAGGTGGTCGGTTTATGGAGTTAGAATATGGTTACAACGGTATAGTTAGGACCCAAATAAAGCGATCAGTTAGATACATACCTTTAAAGCTGCATAGTCCGATGAGAACATCAAATTTTTAAAACCAAAATAATTATCTAAATTTGATTCCAGATGTCTAACTTAGATACTGGCACACTTATTAAACATTTGTCGCCATATATAAGGGAATACTGAGCCATTTTAATAGTTATTACTGCAGAAGGCTATGGTATCAGAGTTTTGGCTAGATAAAGGATTCACCCGGTACTCAGTACATGGGTGAATTCCAACCCTATATAAAAACGGTCGAAAATGCAGGTCAATGAAATGAGAGCCTAATTTCACAATGTAAGAAGCAACATTTATTCTTTACATATGTCTTATTATTAGCCCGCTACCTTTGAGTTGAAAAATATAATATAATATCTAGTTTAATAAGATTTAAAAGTGAAATCGACGGCGTTCTACGGCCGCCATCTTGTCTTTTTGCATTCTCTCCCATTTCACCAACTCTGTGCCGATATAAGTATCCATTTGATACTGGAGGCAGGCATTCTACTCCCTGTTCCATACTAAAGCTATTTTCACCCGTATTTAGACTACATTGTCTTTCACCCGTGTACTACAAGTACCGGGTGAATCTTTTATCTAAGTTTTGGCGTGCTTGCCAAAATTAGTTTTGCATGGCGGCACTTCAAATATCTCCAAATTTAGCCGCTTAAAATAAAAGTTACTTCAAGCTAAAGTAAGATACATTATAACGATCAACCTAATGTATTTATCTCAGAAAATGTCAGAAACTCAAAACCATCGGACTATGCAACTTTAATGTATTAAGCTAGGATTCTTTACACACGGTATGCGGCATGCGGCATGCGGCATGCGGCGTGCGGCGTGATTACAGGATGGGTCCTTTCACCCACACCCACACACACACCCACACACAGTGTCAGGTTTCCTCACCACTGTTCTCTATGGCAATTCGCATGCCGCACCGATCGCTACATGGACCGATTCAGTATTCGCATGTCGCATGCCGCATGCCGCATACCGCGTGTAAGGAATCACCCCCATTGACTTAGATGCTTTTCGAATTTTTGCCGCATTCGCATTCGCATACCGCATACAGCTGAGATTCCTTCTACGCGGTATGCGGCATGCAGCATGCGGCATGCGGTATGCGGTATGCGAATGGGAAGATTCCTTCTACACGGTATGCGGCATGCGGCAGACGGCACATGACTGGCTATATTTAAAAAATAAAAATAAACAAGTATACTCCTTACTGCACTGTATATGACCAAATATTGGATTTATATCTATGTACTTTTTCGTAGGTCACATGGGGGTTCCTACCTTTATTATAACCAAATTATAGATAAGTATTCATATTTCTGTGCATATGGTAGCATTTTTAGCTTTCCCCTAACCGTATGTCTCCCGGTGCCCAGCTCACCATGTGTTTCCAATTAGCACCCCTCTGTGAGACTGTTCCGTAATGTAGCAGTCACACTACGACGACAAGGGAGGGACGACAGCCCGGCGGCTGGGATTTTGTGAAATCAGGACGGCATATGCAAATTCGGGCTAAGTTGGACGACAATCGGACGACTTCCGGACGACTTCCGGACGACAAACGGGACAACAGCGGGACGACAGTGTCTGTCTGTGTGTGTGTGACTGTGTCTGTGTGTGTGTGTCTGTGTCTCTGTGTGTGTCTCTGTGTGTGTCTCTGTGTGTGTGACTCTGTGTCTGTGTGTGTCTCTATGTGTGTGTCTGTGTCTCTGTGTCTGTGTGTGTCTCTGTGTTTCTGTGTGTGTGTCTCTGTGTGTGTATCTGTGTGTGTGACTCTGTCTCTGTGTGTCTCTATGTATGTGTCTGTGTCTGTGTGTGTGTTTCTGTGTGTCTGTGTGTGTGTCTCTGTGTGTGTCTCTGTGTCTGTGTGTGTCTCTATGTGTGTGTCTGTGTGTGTGTCTCTGTGTGTGTCTCTGTGTGTGTGTCTCTGTGTTTTTGTGTGTGTGTCTCTGCAACAGAGACACCAAGACACAGAGACACACACACACAGAGTGAGTGTGAGTGTGGGTGTGGGTGTGGGTGTGAGTCTGAGTGTGGGTGTGGATGTGGCTGTGGATGTGAGTGAGAGTGTGAGTGTGATAGTGAGTGTGAGTGTGATAGTGAAGTGTGATAGTGAGTGTGAGTATGAGTGTGATAGTGAGTGTGATAGTGAGTGTGAGTGTGATAGTGAGTGTGATAGTGAGTGTGAGTGTGATAGTGAAGTGTGAGTGTGATAGTGAAGTGTGAGTGTGAGTGTGATAGTGAGTGTGAGTATGAGTGTGATAGTGAGTGTGATAGTGAGTGTGAGTGTGATAGTGAAGTGTGAGTGTGATAGTGAAGTGTGAGTGTGATAGTGAGTGTGAGTATGAGTGTGATAGTGAGTGTGATAGTGAGTGTGATAGTGAGTGTGATAGTGAGTGTGATAGTGAAGTGTGAGTGTGATAGTGAAGTGTGAGTGTGATAGTGAGTGTGAGTATGAGTGTGATAGTGAGTGTGAGTGTGATAGTGAGTGTGAGTGTGAGTGTGATAGTGAAGTGTGAGCGTGATAGTGAGTTTGAGTGTGATAGTGAGTGTGAGTGTGATAGTGAAGTGTGAGTGTGATAGTGAGTGTGTGTGGTTTATCGCACACACAGAGACACAGAGACACAACAGAGACACACACACAGACACACACAGACACAGAGACACACACACAGACACACACAGCAACAGAGACACAAAGACACATAGACACACATATACACACATATACACACATAGACACAGACACACACATAGACACAGACACAGAGACACAGACACAGAGACACACACAGAGACACAGACACAGAGACACACACACAGAGACACACACATAAACACAGAGACACACACACAGAGACACCAGACACACAGACACACACAAGAACACACCAGAGACACAGACACACACACAGACACACACATAGACACACATAGACACACATAGACACAGACACACACATAGACACAGACACAGAGACACACAGAGACACATACATGGAGAGAGAAGCAACTACAGCTTAACGACAAGACGACAGTGCCGCGACAGTGCGACAGTGCCGCGACAGTGCCGCGACAGTGCCGTGACAGTGCCGCGACAGTGCCGCGACAGTGCCGCAACCTCGGCTGTCGTCGGCTGTCGTAGAAGTTTTTCAACATGTCCAAAATCCCCACGACAACCCGGCGACAGTCGAGAAAGAGTGGAGAAACTGGAGGTGTCGCGCAGGTGTCGCGGCGACACCTGCGCGACACCTGCGCGACACCTGCGCGACACCTGCGCGACACCGGAAGTCGCTGTCGCAGAGCTGTCGTCGCCGCTTGTCGTCGTAGTGTGACTGCTACATGATGCTCAGTCGCCTCTCCTAGTGTTAAACTAATGGACACAACAGACTCAGGTTTCTATTCACACCCTGTGTGCCGCATACCGCATGCCGGACCGATCGCTACAGGGACCGATCGAGTTGTCGCATTCGCATTCGCAATCGCATTCGCATACCGCATGTAAGGGTTGCAGCCCATTGACTTCAAGGCGTTTCGATTTTTTGCCGCATTCGCATTCGCATTCGCATACCGCATACCGCGTGTAAGGAATCCTAGCTTACCGCGTGTAAGGAATCCTAGCTTAAGACAATGAAATTCTGTAACCCACAAGTTCCATAGCAATATGGAAACAGTAGTGTCCTATAACTAGATCAGTATTAGTCAGATCAATGTGAGTATTTACATAGTATTCAGAATGTAGGCAGAAGTTATCTTCTGTATTCATTTGGTAAAGTTGTAGTAAGTTTTAATGTAGGGTCTGGTCAGTTGGAGTTAGGCAAGCAGTATATATAAATGTCAGTTTGCTAGAAATATTCTAGTGTTACTCTGGGGTTGTTAGTTGTTGTTGTTTGTTTGTTGTTGTTTTACGTCCTAGCAACATCTAAGGTCATATCAGGACGGGGGATTGTTAGTAATGCACTGGACCAGTTTAAATGGAGAAAATGAGGGAAATAGTATCGTTTATTCAATGTCCTTTTAGAACCAGACGAAATTTACGATTTAGTCAATGGTGAAGCTGGTTGGATAGTTGTTCGAGTTTTATGTCCTGGCAACATCCTCAAGGGAAAAAAACAACATCTAAGGTCATATCAGGATGGGGCACTTAAATGGAGAATATGCTAGAAATGTTAGTGTTTATTTTATGTCCCTTTAGAAGCAGACGACATTTAGTCGGTGATATATCATAGCAATAAGGCACAGGGGTCGCCGTGAGTGCGCGCGTGTGTCTGGTAGGGATGTCGACGGGATTTGGCGCTGCAGACGAGATTTGGTGCAAACCGGAAGTTGGCGACTGGGACGCGTGCGCAGTCTCCGCCGTGATGGCGATGGTGATGGTGGGCGGGGGATGCAGGAAGGGGTGCGGGAGGGAGGAAGGGGGAGGAGGAGGGAGAGAGAGGGAGGGAGGGTGGGGCGGTGGGGAGGGAGGGAGGGATGGAGGGGGGAGATAAATATCAGGCCATGGCCGGTGCCCAAATGGGGACCTGGTGGTGGCAGCGGGAACTAAACCGGAAACCGGAACTAGCGGCGGGTGTGATGCGCATGGGCGGGGCGGGCAGTGGAGCGTGTCGGGAAATGAAGGGTTTATATTGTTAGCGAGCGAGCATGCCGGCATGGTGGCTTGACATGACACCCCCAGCCACCCCCGCCACATCTCCCCCCCTCCCACACACACACACACACACACACACAAACACTCTGCCACCTTTTGACTTTGTGTTGTCAGGTATAGTGCAGGACAAATTGTGCTTGGCAACACGGTCGGTGGGCGGGCGTGTCTGTGCTCGGGAGGCGGAGTGGGGAGTGCAGGCACTGGTTGTGTGTGTGTGTGTGTGGGTGGGTGGGTGGGTGGGTGAGGGGTGAGCGCCCCTTTCTGTTTGTCAGATTGACTACGCCGGGTGCCTTGTGCCCAGGCGCGGCAGGGCGCTAAACGCCCCGTAATTGTCACGTTTTATTGCCGGCCTCCGTTGCTGTAGACGCGGGAGGCTCTGGCCGCAATTACGGCCGCGACGACGGTGTTCGGGCCGGGCTGCGGGCCGGGGTGCAGGCCGGGGTGCGGGCCGGGGTGCAGGCCGGGTGCCGGCCGGGGGGCAGGCCGGGGTGCGGGCCGGGGTTCAGGCCGGGGTGTAGGCCGGGGTGCGGGCCGGGGTGTGGGCCGGGGTGCGGGCCATGGGGCAGGCCGGGGTGTAGGCCGGGGTGTGGGCCTGGGTGCGGGCCGGGGTGCGGGCCCCGGGTCACGCCGGGTGCAGGCCGGGTGCAGGCCGGGGTGCAGGCCGGGGTGCAGCCGGGGGTGCAGGCCAGGTGCAGGCCGGAGCTACAGGGAATCCCGGCCTGCCAGAGAGATGGGTGCAGGCCGGGTAAAGCCCGGGGTGCAGGCCGGGTCGGGCCGGGTGCAGCCAGGGTGCGGCCGGGGTGCGGGCCGGGTGCAGGCCGCTTGCTGGGCCGGGGGCAGGCCGGGTGCGGCCGGGGTGCGGGCCCGGTGCGGGCCGGGGGTGCGGGCCGGGGTGCAGGCCGGGGTGCGGGCCGGGGTGCGGGCCGGGGTGCAGGCCGGGTGCCGGCCGGGGGGCAGGCCGGGGTGCGGGCCGGGGTTCAGGCCGGGGTGTAGGCCGGGGTGCGGGCCGGGGTGTGGGCCGGGGTGCGGCGCCTGGGGCAGAGCCGGGGTTGCGGCCGTGCGGGGGGGGCCGGGGTGCGGGCCGGGGTGCGGGCCGGGGTGCACGCCGGGGTGCAGGCCGGGGTGCAGGCCGGGGTGCAGGCCGGGGTGCAGGCCGGGGTGCAGGCCGGGGTGCAGGCCGGGGGGCAGGCCGGGGTACGGGCCGGGGTGCAGGCCGGGGTTTGGGCCGGGGTTTGGGCCGGGGTTTGGGTCGGGGTGTAGACCGGGGTGTGGGCCGGGGTGCGGGCCGGGGTGCGGGCCGGGGGTCAGGCCGGGGTGCGGGCTGGGGGTCAGGCCGGGGTGCGGGCCGGGGTGCGGGCCAGGGTGCGGGCCGGGGTGCGGGCCGGGATTGCGGAGCGTTGCTTAGCGAGGCATAGCATTGTGTAGCTTTGCGTAGCGTCCCGTAGCGTTGCATTGCATCGCGTAGCGGCGTGTAGCGTTGTGTTGCATAGCATTGCGCAGCATTACACAGCATTGCGTGATTAGCCGGGTACAGTGTTGTGTAGCCATGCATAACCTTGCATAGCCTTGGATAGTCTTGTATAGCCTTGCATAACCATGCGTAGTCTTGCATAGCCTTGCATAGCCATGCATATTCTTGCACAGCCTTGCATAGCATTGCATTGTCTTATGTAGCCTTGCAAAGCCTTGCAGAGCCTTTTATATATCCTTTTTTATCACAGTCTTGGGTAACATTGTGTATCGATGTATAATCTTGCGTAGCATTGCGCATTGCAGCATTGCTTAGCATTGCTTAGCATTGTGTTGCACAGCATTGCAAGCATATCATTGTGTAACATTGCGTTGTGTAGCATTGCATATCAGAACCTTGTGTACCATTTCGTAGTGCTGCATAATGGTGCTATACATCCTAGATTGTGGTAGCGTCACATTACATATCGTAGCCTTTACTTGTGTAGTGTAGCATTGTGCAGCACTGGTTAGAGTTGTGCAGCATGGCATTGAGTAGCATTGCATAGTGTTGCATTTCAATGCATAGCATAGTGTAGAATAGCATAGAATTGTGTATCATGGCATAATATGGTATAGCATAGCCTGGCATAGCATAGCATAGCATGGTATAGCATGGTATAGCATGGTATAACATGGTATAGCATGGTATAGCATGGTATAGTATGGCATTGCATAACAGAGTGTAGAAGAGCATATAATTGTGTAGCATGGCATAGTATGGCATAGCATAGCCTAGCATAACATGGCACAGCATAGCATAGCATGGTATAGCATGGAATAGCATGGCATTGCATGACGTAGTGTAGAAGAGCATAGCATTGTGTAGCATGGCATAGTATCACATAACCTAGCCTGCCATAACATGGCATATCATATCATAGCCTGACATAGCATGGTATAGCATGGTATAGCATGGCATTGCATGGCACTGCATGATATAGCATAGCACATCCTAGCATGGAATAGCATTACATTTCATTGTGAAAAATTGCGTTGCATAGCATAGTGTAGCTTAACATTAAGTAGTGTAGATTAGCGTAGCATTGCGTAGCATGCCATTGTGTAACATAGCATTGCGTAGTGTAGCATAGCGTTGAGTAGCGTTGCATTGTGTAGCATCGCATAGCATAGCATTGTGTAGAATAGCGTAGAGCAGCACAGAATGGCTTAGAGTAGCATCTAATAACATAGAGTAACATAGAATAGCATAGAGTAGCGTGGAATAACATAGAGTAACATAGAATAGCATAGAGTAGCGTAAAATGGTGTAGAATAACGTAAAATGGCATAGAATAACGTAGAACATTATACAATAGTGTTGAATATCATAATAGTGTAGAATAGCGTAGAAGGCCATATGATAGTGTAGCATATCTTGCATATCTAGCAGTAGCAATCATCAAGCAGTAGGAAAAGTGATATGCCCAACAACCCAACAAGACGATCGGCCACGACGAGAATTGGACCGTGTCTTGGCGGCCCATTTAAAGCTGCATAGTCTGATGAAATATTAAATTTTCAAAACCAAACCAATTATCTAGATTTGATTTTACATATCTAACTTAGATACTGATGCACTTATTAAGCATTTGTTTCTGCGTAGAAGGCAATACTGAGTCAATTTAACAGAAGCTGTTACTGCAGAAGTCTATGGCAAGCTTGCCAAAACTAATTTTCTATGTTTGCACTCAAAATATCTCAAAAGTTTACCATTTAAAATAAAAGTAACTTTGAACTAATGAAAAGTAGATACTAGTGCTCGATCTAATATATTTATCTCAGAAGAATACAGAAATTCAAAACCATCGGACTATGCCACTTTAAAGCTGGGCGTAGAGAGACACAGACGATTGCGTAACCTGCTTTGTTTGTTTGTTGGGGTTTTACATCCTAGCAACATCATATCAGGACGGGTACTGAATTGTGACAGTGCACACTCATGGCGACTGTATAGTGCTGCCCCACTGGAAAATCAGGCCACCATGACCCGATATCCCACTCATTCACATCATCCTAACACTGAGCTAACCAGTCCTTACCCTATCCTATTAATGCTGGGCACCATGCCAGGAAGCGACAAGCATCAGATTTTAAAGTCATTGGTTTGACTCGACCGGGAACTGAACTCCCGACCTTCGGCACACGAGGCTCGCGCTCTACAGATTAGGCCGCCCCGCCCGATGCGTAAGCTGCATTTTCCTTTCATCCACAACTTGCACCAATGAACAGATATATATTCTGTTCTTCGTTGGCATCGGAGTGAATTAGAGTTGCATAGTCCAATGGTTTTGAGTTCCTGACATTTTTCTGAGATAAGTATATTAAATTGATCATTATAATCTACCTTACTTTATTTTGAAGTAACTTTTAATTGAAATGGCTACCTTTTGAGATATTTGAAATTGAAACATATGAAAATAATTTGGGCAAGCACACCAAAACTCTGATACCATAGGCTTCTGCAGTAACATGTTCTATTAAATCGACTCAGTGTTCCCTTCTATGTGGCAACAAATACTTAATAAGTGCATCAGTATCTAAGTTAGATATGTAGAATCAAATCTAGATAATTGTTTTGATTTTGACAATTTGATGCTTCATCGGACTATGCAGCTTTAAGGTTACAGTTGCACCAGGGTGTACATATGCATTGACTGAAACTATTGACATATTAATTATATTACTGCATAGATGTATGTACACCACAGACAGTGAGTGAGTGAGTTTGGGGGTGAGGGAGTGAGGGAGTGAGGGAGTGTGAGTGAGTGTGTGTGTGTGTGGTTATTAAAGTTGCATGGTCCGATGGTTTCGAGTTTATGTCAATTTCTTAGATAAATATATTATTAGATTCACCATTCCTCCCCCCAACGTGTTGCTACCTTGTCATGGTGGGGAGGCTTGTGTGCCTCCGTGACCATGAGAGCTATACCGGCGGGGGCTAGCCCCCTGGCAGGTTTAACCAAGCCGGGCAGGACTCATGGTAGAGGACCGACTAAGAGCAGCCACTGGTCCTCCAGGTTGGAGGTTGGGCATGGGGTCAACAACCCCACCCCAGAAAAAAAGAACAAAGTTACAGAATCACAAAAAAAAACCTCAAAAGTAACTAAGGCCCTGGAAGGGCCCAGGAACGGGATAACTTGAGAGCCCTTGTTTGTGGCCTATACCCAAAGTTGGGCGGTAGGCGTAAGTAAGTAAGTAAGATTCATCATTATAATCTACCTTACTTTAGCCTGAAGTAACTTTTATTTTAAATGGCTAACTCTTGAGATAATTTGGAGTGCAAACATAAAAAATTAATTTTGGCAAGAATGCCAAAACTCTGACACCATAGGCTTATGCAGTAACAGATTCTATTAAATTGACCCAGGATTTCCTTCTATGTTGAAACAAATGTTTAATAAGTGCACCACTATCTAAGTTAGATAGGTAGAATCAAATCTAGATAATTATTTTGCTTTTGAAAATTTTATGTTTTCATCGGACTATGCAGCTTTAATATAATGGGAAATGAGTTATTTGTCATGGCAACTTATATTATCAGTGGCGTTCTCTGTGCCGGAGTGGTTAGAGTGTTTGACTTTTTTCTCGGTCAGACTCCTAATCTGAGGGTCGGCGGTTCGATTCCCCATGCCCCCAGCTCTGCCAATTTGGATTTCCACTGCTGTGTATAACTTACAGTGTCATCAAAGGCCGGTTGCTCTCATACCATGTCCATGTGGTGTGGGAGGTTAAAAATCCTTTGGGTCAGTAAAAGTGTAGGCTCGGGCTTTCTATCGACCAGCAGTGGAATGAGGAAGACCAGTCATCTATGACTGAAATTTCCCCTGCTTAAACAACTAATGGACCCCAAAAAATACAAAAAAACAAACAGTGGTGCCCCACTAGGAGACCAGGCCGCAGGCGCCATGACCCAAATTCACACTCAGTCATATTATCCTGATACTGAGCTAACCGGTTCCATGCCCGATCCTAATAATGTCGAGTGCCTGTCTAGGAAGCGACAAATATTAATTTGATAAGGCATCTAATCAAACTCCAGTCGGAATGGCCGAATAAGTTGAGTCTCCCGTTTTGGTAGGTCGTGGGATTCGAACCCACGGGTTCGAACCCTGGTCGAGTCAAACCAATGAGATCAAATTTATTCTTGTCGCTTCCTAGCCTGGTGTTCAGCATTACTAGGATAGGACAAGGAGCAGTGCAATGAGAAAGACCAATCGTCCACGATTGAAATTCCTCATGCTTAAAGCTGCATAGTCCGATGAAGAATCAACTTTTCAAACCAAAACTATTATTTAGATTTGATTCTACATATCTAACTTTGATGCTTATTATGTATCTGTTGCCATATGGAAGGGAATACTGAGTAAATTCAATAGAACCTGTTACTGCAGAAGCCTATGGTGTCAGAGTTTTGGCGTGCTTGCCGAAACTAATTTGACATGTTTACACTTCAAATATCTGAAAAGTTAGCCATTAAAAATAAAAGTCACTTCAGACTAAAGTAAAGTAGATTATGACAATCAATCGAATATATTTATCTCAGAAAAATGTAAGAAATTCAAAACCATCGGACCATACAACTTTAATCAACTAATGTACAAAAAAAACTCCCGACCTTCTGCACGGGAAGTCTGCGCTCTACCGATTCGGCTACCGCGTAGTTCAGGTTTCCCTAGTTACCAGTTTAGTGGTATGCACAGTGGCATTCAATGATTTTATTTCTATATAGTGTTAAAGTTGCATAGTCCGATGAAATATCAAATTTTGAAAACCAAACCAACTATCTAGATTTGATTTTACATATCTAACTTACATACTGATGACCTTATTAAGCATTCATTTCTGCATAGAAGGTAACACGGAGTCAATTTAACAGAACCTGTTACTGCAGAAGTCTATGGTGTCAGAGTTTTGGCAAGCTTGCCAAACCAAATTTTTCATGTTTGCACTCAAAATATTTCAAAAGTTTACCATTTAAAATAAAAGTAACTTTGAACTAATGTAAAGTAGATACTAGTGATCGATCTAATTTATTTATCTCAGAAAAAATACAGAAATTCTAAACCATCGGACTATGCAACCTTAATACACAGACAGTTGCAATCCAATCCTAATGCACTTCATTCTTAATATCATTTAGCAATCAGGTCCCTCTCCCCAACCAGACATCCGCAACCCCCTCCCCCCCCCCCCCCCCCCACACATACACCTCCCCGGCACCCCACCCCCAGGCAACACCCCCTCTACAATAACAAAAGTAGCATCTGCCCTGCTCTACCCCCCTCTCCTCCCTCCCCTTCCACCTCCTCCCCCCACCGACGCCCCCCCCCACCCCCCCCCACCACCACCCCTCGCTCCTCGCTGTCTACGCGTCGTCCATTTGTCGTCTGCTCGTGCATCCGCGTGTTTCCCGCCAATAATGAGCCTGGCGGGCATTGTGCGCGCGCCACCTTCACCTGCGCGCGCACCTTGTAATCACAATCTCCCCCCATTATCGCTCAACCCCGAAGTGCGTCGCAATAACAAACATATGTGTGGTGGGCGCGGCGGTCCCGTAGTCGAACCGGGTCATGTGTGCGCATGCGCTGTTAACGAAGAGAGTGGGTGAGTGAGTAAGTGAGTGAGTGAGTGAGTGAGTGTGGGAGGGAGGGGGGAGGGAGGGAGTGTCAGTGAGTGTGTGTGTGAGTGTGAGTGAGTGAGTGAGTGTGGGAGGGAGGGGGGAGGGAGGGAGTGTGAGTGAGTGTGTGTGTGAGTGAGGGAGGAGAGTGAGTGAGTGAATGATGAAATAGTGGTGATGAGGGAGGGAGGGAGGGTGTGAGTGATGAGGATGTGTGAGTGAGTGAGTGAGTGTGGGAGGGAGGGGGGGAGGGAGGGAGTGTGAGTGAGTGTGTGAGTGAGTGAGTGAGTGAGTGAGTGAGGGAGTGAGGGAGGGAGTGTGAGTGAGTGAGTGTGTGAGTGAGTGAGTGAGTGTGGGAGTGAGGGAGGGAGGAAGGGAGTATGTTTGAGTGAGTGAGTGAGTGAGGGAGTGTGTGTATGTGTGAGTGAGGGCGTGTGTGAGTAAGTGAGTGAGTGAGGGAGGGAGTGAGAGAGTGTGGGAGTGAGTGAGCAAGTGAGTGAGGGAGGGAGAGAGTGTGTGTGTGAGTGATTGGGTGAGTGAGTTGGTGAGTGAGTTACTGAGTGGATGAGTGAGTGAATAAATGAGTGAGTGTGTGAATGAAGGAGTGAGTGAGTTGGTGAGTGAGTTAGAGAGTGAGTGGATGAGTGAGTCAGTCAGTGAGTGAATGAGTGAGTGACTGAGTGTTGGAGTGTGTGTGTGAGTGAGTGAGTTGGTGAGTGAGTGAATGATTGAGGGAGTGTGGGAGTGTGTGTCTGAGTGAGTTGGTGAGTGAGTGAGTGGGCGAGTGAGTGAGTGGATGAGTGAGTGAATGAGTGAGTGAGTGACTGAGTGAGGAAGGGAGGGAGTATTGGAGTGTGTGTGTGTGAGTGAGTGAGTTGGTGAGTGAGTGGGTGAGTGACTGAGTGAGTGAGTGAGTGAGTGAGTGAGTGAGTGAGTGAGTGAGTGAGTGAGTTAGTGAGTTAGCGCTGTATTAAAGCTGCATAGCCGATTGTTTTGAGTTTATTTCATTTTCTGAAATAAGTATATGAAAAAAACTGACAAATCCATTTCAGCTGTTTTCTGCTCAATGGAATTTGTTATTGCGCTTTCAATTTTGTATCTGGTAGTGCATTACATAACGGCGATATATCAGTTTCTGCGGGAATAAAACAGATTTGATTATAGGAATTATGGCACCCTCAGCTCAAACCTGGTAGTCATGGTTTCATCTCGGCCTGAATGTGTACTCTTCATGTAAAGGACCTGTCACACTACGACGTAACGACGTCAGCATAGGGAGAACGTGAAAAACGACGAACTTCTCGGCGTAGTATGCAAATGTGGGCACAAGTTGAACATGGATGCAGCGTAGTTGACGAGAGCGTAATGTCGGTAAAGGGTAGTGATAGCGTCATTCAACGAGAGAGGACAACGTAATTACGCTCATGGAACATTATGTACTTTATTCCATCGCCAGAACTACGTTGCGTTACATTATGTGACGTTACATACATGTTGTTGTTCGATGGCCCGCCATGACATCCTGTGCTACGGCTTCCTGGTGGGCAGAGAGGGCCGCCAGCACGTGGGAGGGGAAGCCATGTTGGGTCTCCAGGCATTTGAGCCCCACGGTGTACTCCTCGTGGGTGGCTTCACCTTTCTTTACCGATTTGCCCTCATCCCCTCGCTCAATCAGGTCGTACGAAAAAAGATATTTGGATGAGATACCTTTCTTTCAGCTGTAGGACTTGGCGCCGGCTATGGCTGCGATGATTTGTACGGCTTCCTCGGCCGTAGAGCGCGGGCTACGGTAGCGGGTGTCGTCCAAGGGGTAGCCGTGTGCCTCGCGGTGGTGTTGTCGGCATCCAGGCGCAGGGCAGCGGGGTGGCGAGTCTGAGCTGAGTGCCCGGGTTCGTCGCTCTTGCCGGGGCCGGAGTGGTGGGGGCGTTTCCCATGATATGTCCACCTCCGGGATCTCGCCATCCAGATCACCTGGCAGGTAAGCCGGGGATCGAGGGGAGACTGTCCGAGGGTGGGGGCGAGGGCGGATGTCCACCACTGGGGCCGGGGAGCGCTCGCGCGGCCGCCCGGGCTGACCGGCGCCTGAAGATGGGGTGGCGGGAGCAGTGGGGCCCGTCGCCTACGCGAGCGCCTTCTCCTGATGCAGGACGTGCTCCTCCACCCGCCTCAACCTGGCCTCCATGGCGTCCATGGTGTGTTGCATCCGCGCCATCATTTCCTCCTGGTGTTTTTGTCTCGCGGATGCTGCTGCAGGCCATTTGGGTTTTGCGGCCCGCCGGTGCGTAGGGGACGCGTCGTCGCCGCCATTTTGAACTGACCTGTCGAGCTGCTCATGCTCCTGCTCCGGTCTGGGCCTCCATACGGCTCGCTTAGCGGGCCTACCTACAGGTCGAGGAATTAGGGTGTGTCCCTGTGTTTGAAATGTTTGCGGCATCAGGAAGCGAAACCGAATGGCCAATGCGGGGGGAGGTTTCGGTTAATGTTCGTCTGAACCGCTTGGGGCGTGGTGGGTGTCTGGCTTCCCCCGAATCAACCACAATTCGGAATTATGCGCCAATGCCATATAAGGTATTGAGAATGAGGGCAAGACAAATCAGGTCACAAGATTGACCTAATTCGCTTGTGGCCTCCCTGCCTAATGGCTTCCTCAAAGTCAGTGTCCAATGGGATGAGGTAGTAAATTCACTGATTATTCTATGTATGCTGTCCCAAACTAGTCATTAATGCACCAATATCTAAGTTGGGTATAATGAATCAAATGTAGATAAGCATTTTCGTTTAGAAAAATATATATTTCATCGGACCATGCAACTTTAAGCTATATATTTAGCACATCCGATTGCATATTCATGTGATTATATCTATAACCCGGCTTCCCAGAACTTGGTCTAATGGCTTGGTTAGCACCCCTGTCCTGGAGACTAAGCACCTAGTAACTAATTGGGTCACAGCTTACAATAGATGGTTGAAGGGTTGCTGCCCCTCCCAACCCTATCCTTCACCACAGACCCGATACATTTAAGTTGTATAGCCCGATAGTTTTAAGATTTTGTCTTTTTTTATAGATAAATATATTAGGTTGATTGATATTATCTACTAACTTATATTTTATTATGAACTAACTTTTATTTTAATTGGCTAACTTTGGAGATATTTGAAGTGTAGACATGCAAAATTAATTTTGGCGAGCACGTCAAAAATGTGACACCAGTGGTTTTAGTAGAAACAGGTTCTATTAAATTGGCTTAGTATATATATATATATACATATGTACAGTGTTTTATTTTTAGGGGTAAATGAATTTTATTCATATAAATCTGTTGTCAGTTGTCAGTGCCAGAACACTGTGTAAAATATTCCGATAATGATGCATTGGTGGGGAAATGCAAATGTTTTACTTATGAAAAAGGTATATAGGGCCAGGTGCATAGATGTGTTTATGTAGTTGCTGGTGGTACTTGACTCATTGTAAATAAACATTGTGGTGCTAGTAAGATAGTGTGTAAGGGGCACTTGGAGATCTACGCACTACCCCCTCCCCCCTCCCCCCTCTGCTAGTCACGGATCACCACACACTCAGCTAAGGGCAGGTGGTGACCAAAGGAGCCAGCCAATTGGTGGTGGTGGGCAGAACACTGTAACCATGGGGACCAGAAATGCTTGATTCTCATTGGTAGAGCTGTAGATGCTTGATTCTCATTGGAAGAATGTGGTCAGGTGATATGCCATACTGGATCCAGGTACCATATAGAATAAACCCGAGGGATTGGCTCTCTCTCTTCTTTCACTCTTAATACTCTTCCTTTCTCTTTTTGCCTGTATTGATTTCACCATAGCCTGCCTACAATCAATCAATAGTTCCGTCCTCTAGTCGAGGGTTCTCCCTCTGCTGCCATTCACCTTCCCTTCCAACAATGTACGGTATATTGAACTCTGACGAATGATGTGGCCAAAATAAATGAGTTTCTTTGTCTGTATAGTGGCAAGCAAGCGTTTCTTATTTTTAATTTTTCTGAGAACTTCTTTGTTGGTGATCTTCTTTGTCCATGATATTTTCGATAAGTCCACATCTCAAATGCTGCTAAACGTTTGTACATTTTCTTAGAGATTGTCCATGTCTCAGCTCCATACATTAGAGTAGACCACACATAACACTGAAGAATATGCTTCCTTGTATGTATTAACATCTTACTTGATGTTAACACTCTATACATTTTGGAGAATGTTGTTCGGGCTATTGTTATCCTTCTCTTAATTTCTTCCTCACATCTACCATCATTTGTAATCTTTTGTCCGAGATATATGAATTCGGATACTTGTTCTATGTTTGTGCCATCAATGGTTATATTGATATTTGGTTTATCTGTCTTTTTACTTATAACCATTGTTTTGGTCTTCCTGGCATTCATCTTCATGCTGAATAGTATTCCAGCTTTATTGATTCTATTCACAATATCTTGTAGGTTTTTCTCACTGTCTGCTAGTATTACACTGCCTATACAACCACAGATTCCAGACGTGGACTTTATAACTGGTCTTCCGGCCGTAAGTGTTACAGGTATCTTGGTATTTACGCAATTTGTTTGTTTTGTTAGCATGGTTTATCCCATTTAACTGATTAATAAATGCATCAGCTTTGCCCCTATATATTCAACTTAGATACTAATGTACTTATGAAGCAGTAGTTGCTGCATAGAAGCGACTAACTCTAAAGCTCCGTTCACACAGCACAACTTTAGGCCGAACTAGATAAGGCGAACTAGAGGAGGCAAACTAGGCGTCCTGTCCACACAAGCAGTACTTGGGGCGGTTTAAGGTGGAAATCGATCTCTGCGCATGAGCAAGTCCATACTAACCAGTGCCAGTTTTGGTTCGTCGACATCACCACAAGAGAGTGTGGGTTCGACCTGGATATGTATAGACTGAGTCGTATTGTTTTGGAACGGTCAAAACTTCTGCTGGGCAGTGAAACCCTAAAAATAAATGATGAACAAAATATCTGTGCACTTCTAGCCGGTTCATAGACCAAATTATATTATATAGTGTGACGTGCTTAATCCGCTTTAAGTAAACCGCTACCGTCCACACAAGCAAGGTGGGCCGACTTAAGCTAGTTCGTTTCATCTATACTACCTCGAGAGGTGGTATAGTTGAAGCGAACTAGATGAGGCGACTCAGGCTTAAGTCGCCTCAGCGTAGTGTCCACACGACCAATTTGAGTCGAACTAAAGGAGGCGAACTAGTTAAGCTGACTTAACTCACAAGTGTGAACGGGGCTTAAGTCATTTTAAAGTTGCTCAATACTTGTGAGTTTCTGCCGTTTTTGAAAGCTAAATATATTACATTGATTGTTATAATGATGATGACGATGGTGGTGATGGCTATTGCGATGATGGTGATTATGATGGTGATGGTGTTGATAGTGGTGATGTTGATGGTGATGCTCATGGTGATGCTCATGGTGATGATAGTGGTGATGATGGTGGTGATGGTGGTGATGCTGATGACGATGGCATTGGTGATGGCTATTGCAATGATGATAGTGATTACAATGGTGATGGCCGATGATTGTAATGGTGATGATGATGATTATGATGGTGATGATAGTGGTGATGATGGTGATGGTGATGCTCATGGAGATGATGGTGGTGATGATGGTGATGCTGCTGACGATGGCATTGGTGATGGCTATTGCAATGATGATAGTGGTGGTGATGATAGTGGTGTTGATGGTGGTGACAGTGACAATGGTGATGGTCGATGATTATAATGGTGATGATGGTGATGATGATTTTGATGATGATGGTGGTGATAACGATGATGGCGACAGTGACGATGATAATGACGATGGAGATCATGATGACGCCGATGACACCTATAGTTATACTAGGCTATAGTGGTGATGATGATAATGATGATGATCACACTATCAATGACACTGGTAATGACGCTGACCACGATGATGATGATGATGATGATGATGATGATGATGATGATGATGATGATGATGACCATATGTAAAGGCAAGCATTGCCTACAATCCGATCCACAGACGCAGTTATCTCATAGAGCTAAATGTGCCCGCACACAGCCCAAGTGAGGGCTGGTGGGGGCTAGTGGGGGTGGGGCTGGGGACGAGGGTGGGATGGGTGCAGGTGGGTGTGCAGTGGTGGAGTGGTGGGGGCTGGTGGGGTGGGGCGGGGGTTTCTGGGGGGGCGGGCTGGTGGGGGTGGCAGGGCGGTGACAACCAACCCCAACCGGGGTTGAGCGCTGTGGGGTGGGGGGCGGGGATGTGGGGTGGTGAGCTCTACGGGAGCTGGGGGGTGGGGGCTGGTGCCACCCCCAGGGCGTGGGGGGGGGCGGGGTCTGGTGGGGGTGGAGCGGGGGGTTTCTGGGGGGGCAGGGGCTGGTGGAGGTGGGGGCTGGTGGGGGTAGTGCGGGGTTGGTAGGGTGGGGCAGGGTTGGTTGGTGCTGGTGGGGAGCTGATGGAGGTGGGGTGGGGGTTGGTGAGGATGGGGGTGGGGCGGGGGCTTGTGCGGTCAGGTGGGCCGGGGGTTGGTGGGGGTGAGGGCTGGTGGGGGGGGGGGGGGGGGGCAGATTGCCTCGTTCTGAGATTGATGTAGATGACGCGCCTTTGGTTAGGTGTAAGCTTACGCTGCGCGATCTGCATAAATCGGACATTGCCTACTGCTTGACGGAGCGCCGGGTGATGGGGGGGGGGGGGGGGGGGGCGGCCACAATGGCGGGGCGACGCGCAGATCTGTCAGCGCAACCAGGCGAGCCTCGTTCTGGGGACGGGGTGATGGTGCATCTCATAGGTGCGACTCACTAGGTACAGGCGCAAGTTTGCAATGTGGTGTGGTCATCGCGCTGTGACGTCACCAACTGTGTGTGTGTGTGTGGGGGGGGGGGGGGTCGTGCATGAAGTATGGCACTTTAGACTGCGACAAGACCAGACGGGATGGCCGAGTGAGTTGAGTCAAACCAATGATGTAAAAATTGACAATTGTCACTTCCTAGCGAGGCGATCGGTATTATTACTGTTAGGATAGAGCAAGGACTGGTTGGCTCATTGTCCGGATAATGTGACTGAAATCCAAATGACAATAGTCTTGAATTCCTTTTTTTAAACCGCACGAGGTGGCCGAATCGGTAGAGAACATGCCTCCTGTGAGGGATATCGGAAGTTCGATTCCCGGTTGAGTCAAATCAGTGACTTATATAATTGATACTTGTCACTTCCTAGCCATGCTCTCTGCATTATCAGGATAGGGCAAGGACTGGTTGGTTTGGTGTCAGGATAATGTGACTGAGTGGGATATCAGGTCATGGTGCTGGCAGCCTGATTCCCCAGTAGGACAGCATTATAAAGTCACCATGAGTGTGTACTGTCACAAGTCGATGCCCGTCCTGATATGACCTTAGATGTTGCCAGGATGCAAAACTATCCATACGTATGTATATGTGCTGCATAGTTTATTATGTGAATATAAATAACATATTGATCACCTTTATTGATGTTCTGTTACAGTGTTAGAAACCTATTGCCAGCCGATTATTAACTGCCAGCCGTCCTGCAATTGAACCCGACGCTGGCGCCACCTACGGCTGCTTTTGACACTACTCACTACTGCACAATCGGCTCAGTGGCTACAGGTTGTTAGGTTTTTTTTAGGCAACGTTTTTATTTCTTTGACCCAGAAGTACTTATATATATATATATATATATATATATATATATATATATATATATATATATATATACAGTATAACCCCGTTAACCCAAACTTGAAGTTACCCTAGAAATTTGTTTGGATTAACCGATCATTGGTTTAACCGAGCTCAGTTAAACCAAACGATCAGTTAATTCAAACGTTTTTTCGGCGGCCCGGCAAAATACTACCATTTATCATATAAATTATCGGACCCAGGCCACTTCCGGTATGGTTAAACCAAACTTGTATGTGACCATGTGTGTTTGTACTAACGTTCAAGGACAACAAAAGAATGCTGTGGATTGAGAAGGCTACAATCTCTAACAATAAGTTTAATGCCCCTTACCTAAAATAAAAACTAATTTTGCTGTGACTGACACATGTTGATTGCAGCAGTAGGCGAGGTGGGTCGATGGTCGCGCCACCGGTATTGATTTGGTAGTTGATTAGGATTTTTATTTTGGTAGATAAATGTTTATTCTGCTGAAGAAGTCTTTTGTCAAGTTGAAGTCTTCCATCCATTTTTCATTTCAAGATTGTTTAGACAAAATTGGTATATAAATATAGAGTAAGGTATGTAATAACTGTCGATTGCACAATTTGCAAGATATAATACATTGAAATTCGGGAACCCAAAAGTTCCATAGCAATATGGCAACAGTAGTGTCATATAACTAGACTAATATTAGTCGAATCAATGTGAGTATTTATTTGGTATTTAGAATGTAAGCCGGAGTTATCTTCTGTATTCATTTGAAAAAGTTGCAGTAAGTTTTTATGTAGAGTCTGGTCAGTTGGAGTTAGACAAGCGGTATATAAATGCCAGTTTGCTAGAAATATTCTAGTTCTACCCTGTAGTGGTTAGCTATGTGAGTTTGTTTTTTGCAGTTTTTTGTTTCAGTGTTGTTGAGATAATATAATATCTTCCATATGTACATTTATACTCCCATAATTCGTTATGTATCACATATCATCATCATCATCATCATGCTGGCAGTCGCGATGCGACAAAGCCTGCTTTCATTACCTGACTGCCACTCTCCATTTAGCTCTCTGCTGTGAGAGTTGCATCCATGAGTCGGTCTTAATGTCTCTCAGCTTCAGGTTTCTCTTGATGGTATCCTTGAACCGGAGACGAGGGCACCCTCTCTTTCTGTAACCAGAAGACAGTTGAGAATAGAGGATCTGCTTTGGTAGCCTGTCTGATGACATCCTCATGAGGTGTCCAGTCCACCGGAGATTCTTTTTGATCAGAAGATCTTCCATAGAGGGCAGCCCCATCCGTTCGAGTATTTCCTTATTCGTCACTTTGTCCTTCCAGGTTAGCCTCATGATTGAACGCAGATGTCGCATCATGAAGGCATGCAGCTTTTTCACCTGTCGTCTGTACACTGTCCAGGCCTCGGCTCCGTATAGTAGGGTGGATAGCACGATTGGAACGGTAGATCTTGCCTTGACCTTTACCCGAATGGACACATGGTGGTTGTTCCAGAGTCTCTGGCGTAGTCGGCCGAAAGATGCGCTAGCCTTGGCCATCCTCCTCTGTATTTCCAGCATCAATGCGTCCATCACTTGATATAGTGCTTCCGAGGTAGGTGAATTCTGGAACAGAGTTCAGCTTGTTTCCGTCAACCATGATCTCCTCCTCTCGGGTTCTTGTAGAGTTGGGTTGGTACAGCACCTCCGTCTTCTTGATGTTAATCTTCAGGCTGAACTTCTTTGATGCATCGGAGAAAGTGTCCACTATTTTCTGGATCTCTTCAGCAGAGTGGGCAACCAGTGCACTGTCATCCGCGAATAGTAGCTCTCTCACCAGTATCCGAGTAGTCTTGGCCAGCGCTCTGTCTGGACTGTATATAGATGCCATCCCTCATGTCTCGGAAAGCCTTGTCAAGCATTGCTGATAGGTGGATGGAGAAGAGCGTGGGGGCCAGTACACAACCTTGCTTGACCCCATTGGTAACCCCGAACGATTCCGAGACTTCCCCTCCAACACTAATGTTCGCCATCATTCCTGTATGTAGAGCCTCGATCATAGTTGTGAACTTCTCTGGGCATCCATACTTCCTCAGTAGCTGCCATAGCCTGGTCCTCCCGACTGTATCAAATGCCTTAGTGAAATCGACAAATACCATGTACTGTGGTTGGTCCTGCTCAATGCACTTTTCTTGTAGCTGTCTGTTGAGGAGGATCCTGGTGAAGATCTTGCCTGCTATGGAAAGAAGAGAGATTCCTCTATAGTTCCCACAGTCTGTTCGATCATCTTTCTTGTAGATGGTTACAATGCTGCCATCCTTCCATGCTTGGGGTACAGAACCCTCCCATGCATTGGTGATTAGTTGGTGCAGTCTGTTGAACAGATTGTCTCCTCCGTGCTTCCATACTTCAGCAGGAATTCCATCACCCCCAGGTGCTTTGCCATCTTTCAGGCTGGCGATTGCTCTAGCCATCTCATCCATGGTTGGAATCTCATCGAGGCATGTTTTGGTAATGCGTGTGCGTGTGCATTGTGTGCCTTGTGTGCAGTGCAGTGTGTGCATTGTGTGGGGTGCACACGTTGTGTGCGTTGCGTGCGTTGTGTGCAGTGCGTGTGTTGTGTGCATTGTGTGCATTGTGTGCATTGTGTGCGTTGTGTGCAGTGCAGTGTGTGCATTGTGTGGGGTGCATGTGTTGTGTGCAGTGCATGTGGTGCGTGCGGTGCATGTGTTGTGTGAGGTGCATGCATTGTGCGTGGTGTGTTTGTTGCATACGTCACGTGCGTTGTGTATGGTGCATGCGTTGTGTCTGGTGTGTGTGGTGTTTGCGTTGTGTGGGGTGCATGCATTGTATGTGGTGCGTGCGGTGCGTGCGGTGCGTGCAGTGTGTGCGGTGCATGTGTTGTGTGAGGTGCGAGCGTTGTGTGTGGTGTGTTTGTTGCATACATCACGTGCGTTGTATGTGGTGCATGCGTTGTGTGTGGTGCGTACGTTGCATACGTCACGTGCGTTGTGTGCGGTGCGTGCTTTGCGTGCGTTGCGTGAGGGGTGTGCGCGCTCAGTGTGGGTGTGATTACAGATACCCTCCCCACCACGCCCCCGCCCCCCACCCACCCCTACACACCTTTCCGTAGCGCCCTGTGGTGGGAGACTCCCTAACCTCATAGATCAGGCTCGCCGCTGGGGAAAATGGCGGTAATTAGCATTAAGTAAGATCAGGCTGCCGGGGTAGGTCGCCTCCCCCCTCCCCCAGCCCCCTCCTCCACCACCACCACCACCACCGCGCCACCTAGTGGCGAGCAGGTGTGCGGCACTAAGTCGTGCTAATTAATGTCTGTGAATGTACAACAATAGAGCCGGTGTGCGCGGGATAACATACCCCACACATCTACATCAGTGCCACCCCCCCACCCCCCACCAGCACCCACCCCCACCCACCCCACACACACAGCGATGCCACACCACAGATGAGTTTCATATACAAATCGCATTGGTTAACCACAGGGGGCAATGCCTTATGGAAACGAGAATGCATTGCTGATTTTGTGTCTCACCCCCCCCCCCCCACCATACACACATGCACACCCAAACCCCCCTCAGCGCCTCGCCCGCCCCCCCCCCTCCTGCCCCATGAGCCTCATTTGTGATGCCACATTACGCTGTGCATGGCGCAATGGGTGTTTTGTGGGGAAATGGAGGGGTGGGGGTGGGGGGAGGGAGGGAAGCATTTGGGGTGGGGAGGGGGGAGGGGGGAGGGTAGGACTAGGACTCAGGAGACAAAGCCGTCCACTTATCGAAGTGGTTCTGTAAATTATTTTCGCAAACTCGGCGAGTTGTGGGGATGCTCATAAAAGTGGGATGGGGTGGGCGGCAATGAGGGGTGGTGGGGGTGGAGGTGGGGGTGGAGGTGGGGGTGGAGGTGGGGGTTGGCCTGTGGGGGGGGAGAGAAAAACTGGAGACGTAAAATTATTATATATGTAAGTGCATTATCTGAGAGAAAACATTTAATCCATTTCCACTGAGGTGCAGAGTGTGTGGCAAAGTCGATTATTGCCTGATATGGAGCTTGGGACTGAAGGGATTCTGGGGTCAGGATTCTGCGATAGGTTACCGGGCGCGCTGGCCGAGTCGGTAGAGCACAGGCCTCACATGCGGAAGGTTAGGAGTTCGGTCCCCGGTCGAGTCAAACCAATGACTTACAAAATTGATAATTGTTGCTTCCTAGCCTGGTGTTCGGCATTAATAGGATAGGGCAAGTACTGTTAGCTCAGTGTCAGGATAATGTGACTGAGTGGGATAGCGGGTCATGGTGCCAGTGGCCTGATTTCCCAGTGGGGCAGCACTATAAAGTCACAAAGAGTGTTCACTGTGACAAGTCGGTACCCATTCTGATATGACCCTAGATGTTGCCAGGACACAAAACTCCAGCAACCAACCAACTGTACGATAGGCATTCCAGCAGCATGAGGTACTTAAACCCCATATTAGAGCGGTCGAAGTCCACTGAACAGGATTGGTTTTCAACCTGTGGCAAAGTTTGATCAGCAGACGCTGAAAGGTCAATTTATTTGAATCAGATGGGACGGCCAACTGAGGTGAGCTTTCCTTTCGCATGTGGCAGGTGACCGTTATGTGCTCAAACCGCGCCCGAGTGCAAACCAATGACCTACAAATTTATACTTTTTGCTAGCCAGCCTGGTGCTCGGCATTAATAGGATAGGACAAGCACTTGTGGAATGGGGAAGAGCACATGTTGACCGTTGAAATTCCTGCTGGGTAATCAATGAGTGTAACAAATGGCCCTAGCCACTCGCCTGTGGCGCCAGTGGCTAGGATGGGGACTAAAGCGGCTGTAGTTAGTTACGCAACCGTTATGAATAGAAGTAGGTGGGAAAGTACCCCTGTTTATATTACCATAATGTCATTATAGAGCATATATGTATATCAGTGTGAAGAATAACTGGTTGTTTGGCCGTCTCCAGTTACGCATCTTTTACTCACAACTATCAGGGGTGTCCTACCAAGTGTCTGCCAGTCAGCCCCAATTAATACCAAAACACAACTCATAAGAAAGAAAGGGAGACAAGTCACGCAAGATTGACAGTGATAAGGTTGAGCTTTATTGCTACAACTCTTGTTCACCTACTAGTGACCTGCCACCCTGACTCACCTACAACCTGCTACACAGACCCACATAGCTTCTGCTTGTTCAGTCAAAATCAGTGCCTACAGCCCATTGAACCTAAGTCCTATGGGTGTTACACACAGCTCAGAGGTGAACCGCTTCCTTTGGTATCTCTAGAGTGAGTGTCTGTCTGTCCGGCAAGTGCAAGGAGTTCAAGGGTGACTATGCTCACACAGCCAGCCAATCAGACACTTCTGCAGCCTGGGAGGGGTGGTGCCCAAGAGGGGGAGGGGCACCTGTCACTCAACCCCAGGGCAGGTGGTGTCCTTAATGTATGCAGAATGGCTGGGTGTGCTTACCCAGTGGTCCCGTGGTAACAAGTAGTCGCCATACAGTTACATTAAACAATAATACATGTCCCTCTCCCTTTTGCACTCTTCTGGTGCATGGAGGGAACATTCCTGTAATTAGTAACCGTATCTTAATATCCGGACATCATACCGCAATCCCGGTCACCGTGCATCATAACATTTACACATAGTTATTTATAAGTCACACAGCGAGTGGGCACACATTGCATCACTATTACATAACAACGGTCCCAAACTCATCACCCGAGATATTGATATGATTCCAAGTTCAGCTATCACGACCGAAAGACCGTATATTTTTTACAAGTGGATTAACTTCCTTTTTTTCTATGGCACGTTATATATACACTTATATTGTTATATATACACTTATATATTGTTACAAATATACTTATGTACATGAGATATATTATACACAAAAATATTATGTCATAGTAAATAAATATTTAATAAAACAAGTTATTCAAGGAATGTAACATATATATATAATATGCCCCGGTAAAAAGAAGTTATATCAAATAAGTCGCAGTCCCATATCAGCTTAATCATGTTGCCCACTCTATGATTACAGCAAATTATTTTATTTTAAATATTTGTAACTATGTTTATGTACAATTAAGTATATATCCTCACGTCTAGAGTCAAGTACATGATTAAGTTCTACTTAATTTAACGCAATGTGAAATGGCCGGTAAAGTTGTAATTATTTTTTAACTTTCGGGAATCGTTAATTTCTTTTAAATATCTCAATTCCTTACCATGTGATGACATCAACTAAATTACATTCTAAATACCATGTAAATACTCACATCGATTTGAATAATATTGATCTAGTAATATGACACTACCGTTTCCATATTGCTATGGAACTTGTGGGTTACAGAATTTCATTGTGGTATACGCTGCAAATTATGTATTCAACAGTTATTGTATACCTTACTATATATACCAGTTTGGTGTAAATAATCTTGAATTGAAAAATGCTGGGAACGCGGTGACAAAAGACTTATTCAGCAGAATAAACATATTTACCAGACACAAAAAAAGGAGCTGTTTTTTGTTGTTGCTGCTGTAAATAGCTGGTGAACTGTCGTGGCGACGCATGCGCCAAACGAGGGATGGGGGGTGGGTGGAGGGAAGGGGGGTGTATGTGGGGGAGATATAATGCTGAACGATGATTTATACACAGAACTAAGCGATGTTGGTATGTGTACTTTACATTGGCCCATATATATATATATATATATATATATATATATATATATATATATATATAGTACTTATATATAGTACATATATATGGCAACTAAATGCACGTTGTGTCCAGTATAAGTTCACAATTAGTTTAATGTCTTTGCCATTGACACCAATATCTTGTAAACATTTGATTAACATTTCATGATTGACTCGGTTGAAGGCCTTCTCATAGTCAATAAAGCAGGCATAAACATCCTGGTTCATTTCACAATGACGTTCACAAATCATTTTCATATTGAAAATCCCTTCACGTGTACCTCTTCCAGAGCGTTGGATGCGCCGGAATAATGTTATGGGAACGCTAGGAAGACGGCGCGCGCGCGGGAGGGTCGTTGCTCACACATTGCGGCAAACTGGGGTGTTTTTGTTTTACATCCTAGCAACATTTAAGGTTAGATGAAGACGTCACGCCAAACTTTTTTTTTTCTTCCCCAACGCGTCGACACACGTTGGCCACGCGCGCATAATGCGCCGCGCTGACGCCGATCTTTTTCCCCAAACCGTCGAAAAGTTGGACGTTTCTCGACGCGCAAGATTTTATTTTCAACGCTGACGGGTCACCGGGAGAAGCCTTGTAGTGTGACTGCACCATTATGAACTTGAGCCTGTCTCAAAAGGTGCTAGCTCTTCATTCTTTTGTCCATAGTAACGATTGACACAAAACAGCACAGAAACGGTTACACTGAAAACACAAGGAAATTTGCTTCAAATCAATATGTATTCTATTGGGAATATGAAACACCATGTAAAAAACAAATCAGTTTATCCTGAGCAAATGCATAAGTAGATAGTGTGTTGATCGTTACTATGGACAAAGTTTTGTCCCATATTGCTTAAGGCCCTGTCACATTACGGCGTATGGCGGGAGCGTATTGAAAACCTACGTAGGTCCTGCGCGTGCCGGCCTATGATGACATTTGGTGACCTTTCGGGTGGTTTTGAGCGTATGTGGAACCTACGAGGAGCGTACGAGGAGCGTATGAGGAGCGTATGGGAGCGTATGGGAGCGTGCTGTGACATTTTTTGACAGTATGGGCCATACGCCCTCATAGGTCGGGTTTTTTTTAGCATGCACAAAAAAATTTGGACGGACGGATTTATGAAAGCGTATGGCAGCGTATGCCTCATACGCTTCACATACGCCGGCATCTGGCGGCGTATAAGTAGCGTATGAGTAGCGTATGTGTAGCGTATGAGTAGCGTATACGGCGTATGCCGACGTATATGACGTAACGCGCTTACGCCGCCATACGCTCCCGCAAAAAACCCTAATGTGACAGCCCCTTTAGCACCTTTTGAGACAGTCTCATTTATCTCAGAAAATTTCAGAAACTCAAAAGCATCGGACTATGCAACTTTAAACAAGTGATTGGAAAACAACAGCATAAGACCGATTATGCTGAAGATACAATTACAATTTTGTGAGTATATCTTCACCTCTATTTTTGTTTGTTTATTCAAAGCTTTCTTTATTCATGACGATGTGGTTGGCTAGTTATATGATAGAGTGCTCTAGTCAGGTATTGCTAGGTCATAGGTGGACAAATTAGCGTTATTTTCTAACTGTATTTACCCAGTTTCTAAAGGCCCAGTCACATGAGGCCTGCGTTCGCTTACGATCAATCCGCGAGGATTTTGCAATTAAATTACGACCATCTTACGACGACCTTACGACTAATCGCCGAATGCTCTGTGAGCGATCGCCGACTGATCGCCTACCATTTCGTCTTTTTTGGTCACAAGGAGATTGTCGCTGCAGCACCAACATCCTCCTTACGACCTCTGGCGTCTCCACCGATCGCCGACCGATCGCCGACTGATCTGCGACCATAGTAGCAGTACTCCAGCATCACACTAGGCATTTTGCAGTTAAATTATGACCATCTTACGACCACCTAACGACCACCTTCCGACCACCTTCCGACCACCTTACGACAACCTTACGACTACTCGCCGACCGATCGCCGACTGACGCGATGTGGCGCGTGTAAGATAGTTTGTAATAAATTGTTTCAATTTAGTCGCAAGGAACTCGCAAGCTTTTGGTCGGCAAGTGATCGCAAGCGAACGCAGCCCGTCGTGTGACTGGGGCATGACTGGTGATGATTACAGAGAACGCTCGGTCGTGTGTGTGTTACACTTTAAAGATACTCACACAATTTCCATTTCTGATATCAATATAGATCAATAGATATTGCCGGAGTTTAAATAAGTAGCATAGAATATGCAGTAATATATCTTGGTATGATAATGGGACTTCCTGCACAATGGCGAAAATAATTAATAAAGCAGGCATCAATTATGATAGGGATTCGGCCCGTCCCTTTGTCTGGACGTGACTTCATCATAACGCACAGGATGTACAATCAAAAGGCACAAACAATGTGGTTTTAATTACAGTAATCATAAAAAGTGATGTGCAGGTGGTTTTGTGCTGGTTTACAAGTGCCCCCACCCCCCGCGCCCCACCCACCACCGCCCAGCACCACCCACTCCACCCCAGCCACATTTGGTTGCTACACACACGCACGCACAACCATTAACAGCACCACCCTCCCCCACTGACAGTCACACACGCACACACAATCACCACCCTACACCACTGACACTGTCACACACACACACAAATACAATCACTCCCCACTGGCACTGTCACACACGCACACAATCATCATCACACCCCACTGGCACTGTCACACACACACAATCACCACCACACCCCACTGGCACTGTCACACACACATACAATCACCACTCTCCCCCACTGACTCTGTCACGCACACACACAAATACCATCACTCCCCACTGACACTGTCACACACACGCACACAATCACCATCACACCCCACTGGCACTGTCACACACACACAATCACCACCACTCCCCACTGGCACTGTCACACACATGCACACAATCACTACAACTCCCCACTGACACTGTCACATACATGCACACAATCACCACCACACCCCACCACCACTACCATCCCCATTGACACTGTCACACACACGCACACAAACATCACCATATCCCCACCAACACCATGCCCCACTGACACTGTCAGTGTCACACACACATGTATGCACAACCATTACCACCACCACCTTCCCCCACTGACACTGTGACACACACGCACACAATCATCACCATATCCCAGCCAGCACTCTCCCTCATTGACACTGTCACATGCAATGATCATCACATCACCACCAGTATCCTCCGCCACTGACACTGTCACACACACTGTCACACTTACAACTAACCATATCTTTTTACTGACACTGACACTGACACATATCCAGCTAGCCGTTATCTGCTTACTGACACTGTCACATATACAACTAACGCCTAGCTTCTTACTGATACTGACAATAGAACTAACTTCTGTAGCACCTTACTAATACTGTCACAAACCAATATACCCTTACACTTATAGACACTTCCAAACATGGAACTACCTCCTATCCACCTACTGGCATTATCACATATACAAATAACTTCTCCATACCATTACTGACACTATCAAACATACAATTACTCCTCCCACTTACTGACAATGTCACACATGCAACTAACCCCTCACCCTGTACTGGCACTGACACACACATGCCTACAATTACTACCACAAATTTAATATTACTGATACTGTCACACTTACAACTGATGTCACCATTACCAACCTCCCCTTACTGACTATCAAAAACACTCCCACACAACTGCTCCTAGTCCTACCCGCTCTCTTATTCACTCCTCTCCCCTGAGACTCTTGCACACAATTGATGTCACCTTCCCCAGTAATCACCACCCTTCACCCCTCCCCCTTCACCCTCTCCCCCTCCTCCACCCCCTGACCCCACACTGCACACAACTACCATCACATCACGTTACCTGCCCCCCCCCCCACCTCCCCTCCTGACGCTGCTACACAAACAAGTTCACCCCACTCACCCGCCCTCTCCTTGTCACCCCCCCCCCCCCACCCACGACCGGTGTAAAGATTTCAAATTCCCCCCATATTCAAGTTCCCCCCCAGGAACTTGAAAACGTTTTCAAATTCCTCCCAGGGGAATTTGAAAACGTTTTCAAATTCCCTCCCTCATTTTAACTTTCCCTCCCCCCCATTTTTGGGGAATTTTCTTTATTTTTGTAATTTTTTGTTATTTTTGATTATTTTTCATGACAAATATTATAATATACAGAGAATAACATAATGGAAATTATTACTAGTACAATAAAATATATTTAACCACAAATGACACAAAAAGTCTCCAAGATGGTTAAGAAAAAAATATTATAGGTCTGAAATTTAAAACGTTTTTTAAAGTATTTTAAACAATTTTAAATTCCCGGAGGGGGGAATTTGAAAATAGGGGGGGGGAATCTGAAAACTGTTTTTAAGTTCCCCCCCAGGAATCTGAAAACGTTTTTAAGTTCCCCGGAGGGAAGTTGAAAACGTTTTCAGATTCCCGGGGGGGAACTTGGGAAGGGGGGAAGTTGAAATCGCTACACCGGGATGACCGAATGAGTTGAACATCCGTCTCCCGGTTTGGTAGATTGTGCGATTCGAACCCTGGTCGAGTCAAACCAATGACTTAAAAATTGATACTTGTCGTGTCAAAGCCAGGCTTTCTGCATTATTATGATAGGACAAGGACTGGTTGGCTCAATGTCAGGAAAGCATGATTGAATGGGACATCAGGTCATGGTGCCGGCAGACTGGTCTCCCAGTGGGGCAGCACTACAAAAGTCGCCATGAGTGTGCACTGTCACAAGTCGGTAGCCGTCCTGATATGACCTTAGATGTTGCCAGGACGTAAAACTCAACAACCATACCAACCAATTATCTATCTGCTACTGAAATGCAGGCAATCAAATACCTTATCAGCAGCCTGCGTGGTAAGATAACACCAAACTACAACTGGCCAGCATTGAAAACAAGCCTGGGTACCCGGGCTTATATGCTATGGACAGTATAAATACAGCCTGAATAAAAAAAATAAAATAAAAAAAAGATTTTTTTTTTAAACCCTCCCCACACACATTTCTTCCCTACTACAAGTAACAAAACCACCCGCCTCTACACACACACACCTCCACCCTCCCCCACCCACCTCCCTCCCCCACCCACCACCCTCCCCCACCCACCTCCCTCCCCCACCCTCGTTCACGCCGATCCCAGCGACCACACCCTCTTACTGTTCGGTCATGAATGTCGTATAGTGTCATAAGCAGACGACATTCAGTGGGCTGAATACGGTTCATTAGTAACCCTTCTTTGTGTTCAACGGAAAGAAATTGTGATTTTGGGAAATTTTCATTTGACGGGCGATATTTCATCAAAGCAGACGATATTTAGCGATCAAATTCTTGTCTCTGTCTCTCTGTCTCTCTCTGTCTCTCTCTCTGTCTCTCTATGTCTCTCTCTCTCTCTTGGATACTCAGATAAGTTGCAATTAAGCAGAATAAACAGTTAGATGTTTGTTTGTTTGATTCTTGGTTGATTGATTGATTGGTGGTTGCTTTACGCCGTGTCGGCAGCATAGGCCATATTCACGGCGAGAAATGTTAGTTTTTTGTTCAAACCATCCCTTTTACATGTAAAAGCAGACAATCAATTATGTGCCAATAGACACTCATTAAATTAGAAAGCTCACAATCATATATCTGTGGTCAAGGGAAACAAAATCCCATAGAAAAAGAAAAGTTTTATTAATAATTGATAGAATCTATTTAGTAAACTATATGAAGTGGTACAGTCCAGCTGCCCTCAAAAAGGCTAAAATGTTTTCTTGTTTTACTTGAGTAAAAAGGTCATGCATACTGTCTGCCGTGTAGAACTGTTGGTACAGGGCCAAAAAATCAACGCAACTTAGTAAAATGTGTTTGAGTGTCAGCGGGGACTGACACCCAATACATTCAGGGGGAGGTTTCCCCTTGAGCAGAAAAGCATGTTTAAGCCACGAGTGGCCAATACGGCAGCGGCTCAGGACCACATGGTCCTGCCGACCTCCTGCATGGGTCTGTGGTGGTTTTCCCACAGATGGTTCAATTTCTTTAAGTTTATTAATGTTTTCATCCCACTCATGTTGCCATTTGGATTTTATGTGGGTGGCTATTAGTGGTTTCAGATCAGAGTGAGGGATCAGACACGGTTGATTCTTGGAGTTTCACGTCCTGGCAACATTTAAGGTAATATCAGGATGGGGAGACAGTTAGATAGGACGCACAAAATGTCTGCAACATTCAGGATTTAGTCAAGGTATAATATAGACTGTGTGTTCAGAACATGCACACCTTGTTGTTAGAACAGAATCTCATAAAACAGATGACTTTTCGTGAAAGCAGAGCATCTTTCGTTAGCGCAAACAATTTGATCGTCAGATCAAACATTATTTGGTTGAAATATGGAACATCACCAGAACATGCGTTGCTTTGATTTGAATAGAATGGCGTTTTTTTGTGGGTTAAGAAAAAAAGAAACATATTTAGTCAGAGCAGGCGACTAGAAATATTTACTAACTAAAGTCATAATGTTCTTGCCATCACTATGGTGACAGCGAGGGTTAATTTACAACAAATAAACGCTAATTATTACTTAGAATTGTTGCTTCTTAAAGACAAATTATAATTGATACCGACAGGCGCAGACGTAATGCACTTTTGATACTACCATAATAATGTATAGGACATTAACTCACATAATGATATATGTGAAATGTGATTAAATATGATGACTCAAACATCGTCAGAAGGAAATCGCTAATTAATATATGTCAGATATTAATTGATCTTATTCAACAAATGGAAATGAGATTCATGTAGTAACCGAAACCAAAGACCCTATAATACTAAGACGGCTCACTCAGCCTGTACTGTGTAATCAAAATGATCAAACCCACCACTTGGTGCACTGGCTGTTCTCTTGGTTAAACAGGTGCTAATACTGCTATATTATATGTTTAAATGTATATATGAATGTGAAAGATGTGTGATGATGGCGATGCTGGTGGTGATGCTGATGATGATGTGTATTTGTTCATAGTAATTTCATATTGATGTGTATTCATACTTACCTATCTCATGTATAATATAATTGTATGTGTTTACATGTGAAACACCAACCAGCAGCCAGGCTGATCAAACCCACCACAAGGTGGCACTGCAAAATTTACATTACCATGGGAGAGATAGGGAGTGAGCCGTCTTAGTATTATAGGGTCTTTGCCGAAACATGATGCGAAAATATCTAACTGATTCTGATCGTAGCGCCCTTTTACATGGCATTAAGCCCCTGGTGTTAAAAGATGGTACTTATGTACAATGTTGCTATAGCTTTTGAAGTTGGTGTTATCAATAGAGATTAATTAAAGAGGCAATAACATGACTAACACAATTTTAGTTATGCACAAATATTCTGATTGAATATGACTATTCACAGTTTGGATATCTTGAAAAAAAACTGTTAATATTATCTGAAAATTAGTTAGAGCCCAATCAAGGCTGGGGGTTTCTGTACTCAAGCTCTGACTATTAGTATAACAGTCACTCAGCCATGACGTCATCAGCTGTTGTAGGGACGTAGGAGAGGGCATATTTACATACAGTAAAACCTCTCTAACCGACCACTTCCACCGATCGACCACGCCCCTATATCAATCGCTTTATTTGGGTCCTAAACGATCGCCCATGCAATACCATTGTAATTATGGGGGAAAAGACGCCATAAACTGACCACCTCCCTAAATGGACTATTAAAAGTCGGCCCCATGGTCGGTCGATTTAGAGAGATTTTAGTGTAGTTTGATAGTCTTTCTCTATTCCGAAAAGTGTATGGAAACCTGTTTATACTTTTGAGTTACTAATTATACAGAAGGGTTATACTTATAGGAAGCAGTTCACTGTAATATATCCCCGAAAGGTCCTAACTGGGTGCAGTGGCCGAATCGGTAGAGCGTGGGCCTCGCATGCGGGAGATCATGAGTTTGGTTCCCGGTTGAGGCAAATCAGTGACTTATAAAATTGATACTTGTTGCTTCCTAGCCTGACGCTCGGCATTAATAGGATATGGCAAGGACACATAAGGTTAGCTTAATGTCAGCATAATCTGTCTGAGTGGGATATCAGGTCAGCGTGCTGACCCGGTGGGGCAGCACTATAAAGTTGTCATTAGTGTGCACTGTCACAAATCGGTGCCCATCCTGATATGACCTTAGATGTTGCCAGGATGTAAAATTCCAACAACGAACGAACCGAAAGGCCCTATTTAAAACCGCCTATCTCTTCCCGACATGACGTCACACAGTGAGCTATTTGAGATCCATCCCCGTAGGTAGGGATTTATCTGTCCATTACCATTACACCAAGTGCCCCACGCATGACTAGTTTCATATGCAATGCAGTTAATATTTGTAAAATTGGAGTACTTTGATGAGATATAGTGAATAGTAATTATGTGTAAACAATATATATTTAAAAAGATATTTGAAAACCACATGTAAAGCAAATCAGGTGACCCAACTTTTAGGGAATCACTCAATTGGATGCGATCAAATTGCCAAAGCTATGTTATTCAGAACAATAAGTTAAAATTAGATGGCATTTGGGTGGTATTTATCACTTTGGATGGTGAGTTGTAAACCACTGCCTTGTGGTACAGGTTCTTGACAGAACCGAAGGCTAAGGGAGCAAACCCTAAACAGAAAACCATGTCACTGTGGCAGCATTAAGGGCGGTTGATGTATGGAACTCCCAACATCTCCCGACCAGCCACTGCAGGGACAAATAGTTTTGCGCCTGTCTTGACATGTTCTTGCCGGTGTGAAACCTCTATTTGCTCCCCGAGAGAGTGCCGCTGGTAACTTGCAAAAGCCAGCAGCACTTCAACACTTTTGCAGGCAGCTTTCATGAAATGTAAACCTGAAGCTGAGCGACATTAAGACCGACTCATGGACGCAACACTCACAGCAGAGAGCTAAATGGAGAGCGGCAGTCAAGTAATGAAAGCAGTCTTTGTCGCATCGCGACTGACAGCATGATGATGATGATGATGATGATGATGGATGGTGTGTGCTACCTAGCCTGGCGTTCGGCATTAATACTAATAGGATAGGACAAGGACTGGTTAACACAGTATCAGGATAATGTGACTGTGTGGGATATCAGGTCATGGTCTCTCAGTGGGGCAGCACTAAAAAGAAAGTGAGTGACATGGGGGAACTATAAAGTCACCATGGGTGCGCAGTGTCACAAGTCGATTTTCAATTCAATTCTTTTATTTTAACTCTCTGCAAGGTATGTTTACAATAAACTGAGGTGATACAAAAAATACATACAAATTCCTTACAGACAGAAAGGATCCCAGAAAAGCAATGCTTATCTAGCTGGTCTCCATGATGTGAATGAACAAGTGATGACAATAACAGATGATTAAACTTAAGCTACATTTCTAACTAATGATTATGATGAGATACTGATGCATCTCTTCACAGTTAGTAAAAAACAAAGTAATGATAGGAATAGTATATGTATATTGTGTCATGGATTCATGTACTTACATGCATTATCAGTAGTTATTTTGCATGTATGTTAATAGGGGTAAATCTTATGTTCTTTGCCATAGCCACTTGATATTTTAAATTATGCGACTAGTTAATAACAACTATATCCTATTATATATATTCTTTACTGGTAATCGATTTAGTATGCATTGAGATAGCTTATCTTTAGTTTTTTACAGAAGTTTTTCAAAGTTTTAAGGTTTCTAATCTCTACTGGTATTGAGTTCCAGATATTGGTTCCTTGGTTTTCAGTTGTTATTTTGCCATATTTGTTTCTAGTGTGTTTGTGATGTATGTTATTTATCTGTCGTGTGTTATGGGAATGGACCTGATTGTTTTCTTTGAAGAGATTATCAAATATTTCAGGGAGGAGGCCATTCTTTTGCTTGTAAACAAATTTTGCAATGTATATTTTATATATGTCAGTTACCATAAGTAAGTCCAGGTCTTTATGAAGTGATTTAGTTGGGGTGAGATAGTCTTTGCTATACAGTATTTTCAAGGCTCTGTTTTGTTGTGTCTGTACCTTTTTTAGGGTTGATAATTTGGCTCTCCCGTACACCTCTATACCATACTAAGATACCCATCCTGATATGACCTTAGATGTTGCCAGGACGTAAAACTCCAACAACCAACCAACTATAACTTAGCATTTGTTGACACTAATCCGTGACCTTGACCTCTCCACCACAGGTCACTGGAGCGGCGGCACCGGTGAAAAGAAAGCCGTGTCATCCAATCAGATCGCGCCTGGCAGGTCGCGCCCCGGGGCAGCGGCGTTAATGTAGTTCGCGCCACCGCCGTTGTGTGGCGGTGGCGCTGTCATCGCGGCGGGCAGAGCAGCTGTTTCGGGGTCAGGAATGGGCGGTAATTGCTCGTTAATGACCCTTGTATTGCTCCTCTCGGCCCCTAACCCAGCCCTCCGGCCCCTCACACACGCATACGCACACACGCGTGTGCACACACACACACACACACAAACACAAAACAGCAGTACCCATAGAAATTAATGCATTACAACTATTAGTATTAGCCCGGGCAATCGACCATTTTTGTAACTTGTAGTAGAGCTGCACAGTACGATGAAGGTTATCAAATTTTAACAACCAAAACACATACCTAATTGTGGTACTAAATATATATATAAATATGAAGAGTTCAGGTGCAAATCTCCGTAAACGCCAATCCTAATATTGCCTTAATTCTTTTTTAATTTAGCTGAAGATAATTTTAATTCTCGCTGATTCCATGTTGGTTGTAAAGAAATGGTTATGGAGCAATGAACAAAAAAATAGGAATGCAAAAAATTAACCTTTTGAAGGTTTGCCTCCAATGTTTAGCGCAATATTCAGATTGGCGTCTAGGGGTTTGCGCCTGTACTTTTCATATATATATATATGAGTCAGGATCATGAAAAGATGCCAATTGGGGTAAGTTGTCAGCGTCAATCATTGGATGTCGGCGTCGAACAGTATAATTATAGTTCAGCATTGACAGAGGTATTGGAAAGTCCTTAAATTTATCCTGAATGTAAAGGTAGACAAAACACAACAACCTTATTTGTTTCTATAAAAAAAAAACAAAAAACACACACAAAACAACACAAAAAACCACCAACCCACACACCCACAATATATATATACACATATATATATGTATATACTTATATATATATCGGTAGAGCACAGACCTCGCATGCGGGAGATTGGGAGTTTGGTTTCCGGTTGAGTCAAACCAATGACTTATGTTATAAAATTGTCGCTTCCTAGCCTAGTGCTCAGCATTAATAGGACAGGGCAAGGACTGGTTAGCTCAGTGTCAGGATGATGTGACTCAGTGGGATATTGGGTCATGGTCCCGATGGCCTGATGTCCCAGTGGGGCAGCACTATAAGTATAAAGTCGCCATGAGTGTGCACTGGCACAAGTCGGTACCAATCCTATGACGTTAGATGCTGCCAGGATGTAAAACTCCAACAACCAACATAACCTGGTGGTGGCGCCACCTGTTGGGACAACAGTGGCTCGTTCAGTCAGATTCCATATTTGTTTGTTGGGGTTTTATGTCCTGGTAACATCTATAGTCCCATTATCACAACCTTCGATTTATAAATGACAGTGTGCACTCATGTGACTTCATGAATTTAAAAGTAAGTATCAGTTTTGTAGCACCCCGAGAGGTTATGGCTTGTGTATGTTTTATTTAAATTTTGTAAAGCATGTTGAAAAGTTTGTGTATCTTTTTCATATAATGTTATCTACTTCTGCTATCCTGGTGGCTCAGTGTCTGAAACATCCACAAGAAGACAACATTGTACTCACATGGTTTCTTTAATCTCAACATAATTGCTACAGGCACATGTACATAGTCTGGATTGGCTGGTGGTTGTGGTGCACTAGAGAGAGCGTGGCTGACTTGGGGGGGGGGGGGTTGTAACCGTACGACGGTTACTGGTTGCAGAACTGCAACATTTATAGAGAGGCTCCGATAAATCGGCCCAATCTTTGGTTGAAGATTAATCTTCAGTAGGGAGTGTTGTAGAAGCTGGGGACATCTTTAGAACATTGTAACGGCAAAGCGTTGAGGCGGCCCCGAATCTCTTCAGTCCAGCGGTAGTTGAGCACTTGTATCCAGTCGACAGCAGCAAGGGTTTCAAGGAAGGGCGAGTAAAGATTGGTGCAGCGGTGGTTCCAGCAACGAGAACAAAGTGAGAGAAAACGTAAAGGTACAGGCCCCCACCCAAGCACACAACTCCTCTGGTCAGGGTGAGGAGTATGCCTGGGAGAGAAAAAAAAGGGTAGAGTATAGGAAAGAGAAATGAGGAGAGTTGAGTCAAAGGACCATGTCTATTTGCTCTATGGTGACCAGCCGGCGAGCCAAAGACATGGACAGAGTAAGAGTAGAAGGTGAAATGCCGGCAGGCTCCCCCTCCTGGAACTCTTTTCAGACAAATCAAGGAGGAGCAAGGCCAGCGGAGAGGAGATAGAGAGTTATAGACGAAGTGTGGTCCGGATAGCAAGTGTTATAGGTTTTAATCCGGGTATCAATCAGGTGACCTTAGCTGGCACCTGGCAGCCCATTGGCTGCAGAGCACCAATGCAGCCGGGTATCAGTCAGATGACCTAGTTATCTGGTACCCGGCAGCCTATTGGCTGCAGAGTACCAATGCAGCCAGGTATCAGTCAGATGACCTAGTTAGCTGGTGCCTGGCAGCCTGTTGGCTGCATAGCACTACACAAAGGTCACCCAGAAATTCCCAAATATTTTACAATGTGTAGTGAGCTGCCACTCACAACATTAGTTCTTTCAATTGCCATCAGAGGGCGGGTTGGTAGTAGAAATCCCATATAAGACCTTTTCCACACAGCATGTTGCACCGTGAGCTGTCACCCATAACATGAATTCTTTCTACTGCCATCAGAGGGTGGGTTGGTGGTGGAAATCGTCTATAAGTATAAAACCTTTTCCATGGTGCAGGGATGAAAGTGGTCTCTGGGGGAAAAAAAGCAGAAATGCTGATATTCTCCCATAGGTTTAGCATTGTCACTCTCAGGGAATCGCGGAAAATTCCTGGAAGTCGGGTTTCATATATATTGGTATACGCTGATAGTGCTGCACCGTTTGAAGCATGTATTACTATTAGTAGTGTACGCTGATAGTGCTGCGGCGCTTGGAGCATTTATTAGTAGTATGCGCTGATAGTGCTACGGAGTCTGTACTGAATATTAGTATACACTGATGGTGTTGCGGGATTGAAAGATCGCGGAAATCCGCGGAATCGCGGAGATCTTTCATCCCTGAAGGTGCATGTCTCATAGTGAACTGTCACTCACTCCATTAGGTCTTGCTGTGGTGTCAGAGGAATGGTTGGTGGTGGAAATATTCTATTAGATTTCTACAATAGTAATTAACCATCGTTATTAAGAGGGTATGCAAACTTTCCATTTGGCACATTTCAATCAGACCTGGCCAGGTAACCATAAATAACTTGTTTGATGGATCCAACGAAGCCTACCGCATCAAATGGCTAATTGTTCGCTAATTTAAAAAAATTTAATTTAATATTAAATGTGTTACAAACTAATCGCGCCCACAATACACATCCTTTTAAATAAACTTCTTTTTTTTTTAAATAGCCAACCGGAAATGAAACATCAGCACTGCCTCAGAATGAGTAGAACTATTAATTGGTGATTCAATAGAACTTTATCTTCCGATTGCAACTTTTAAAATTTTAAAATTTTAAAAAGTTGATAATGGAATAAATTGCAATAACAACAACAAAAAAGGCTTAGTTCCCAGTTATTCCATCAGGGAGCTGAATGCCTGAGTGCCTGTGTCTCAGCTGAGACTGTCTAAATAGGAGGGGAGCCACAAGCTGTGTACATTCCATTACCTAACCACCTGTTTTATCGCTCACCACATAAAACCGCCCTTCCCACACATTATCACCCGCGTGTGTGCAACAGCGTTGTATTACGTGTGTGTATGTGTGTGTGTGTGTGTCTGACGGCGGGTGGGTGTGAGTGCGTGAGTGTGAGTGTGTGGGTGTGAGTGTGTGGGTGTGGGTGTCTGAGTGTGGATGGGTGTGAGTGAGTGTGTGAGTGAGTGAGTGAGTGAGTGAGTGAGTGAGTGTGGATGGGTGTGAGTGTGAGTGAGTGAGTGAGTGATCACGAGTGAGAGAGTGAGTGAGTGTGTGTCTGAGTGTCTGAGGGCGGGTGGGTGTGAGTGCGTGAGTGTGAGGGTGTGAGTGTGGGTGTCTGAGTGTGGATGGGTGGGTGTGAGTGTGTGAGTGAGTGAGTGAGTGAGTGATCACGAGTGAGAGAGTGAGTGAGTGTGTGTGTGAGTGTCTGAGGGCGGGTGGGTGTGAGTGCGTGAGTGTGAGTGTGTGGGTGTGAGTGTGTGGGTGTGGGTGTTTGAGTGTGGATGGGTGTGAGTGTGAGTGAGTGAGTGAGTGTCTGAGTGTGGGTGGGTGTGAGTGTGAGTGAGTGAGTGATCACGAGTGAGAGAGTGAGTGAGTGTGTGTCTGAGTGTGAGTGAGTGAGTGTGTCTGAGTGTGGGTGGGTGTGAGTGTGTGAGTGAGTGAGTTAGTGAGTGTGTGAGTGAGTGATCACGAGTGAGTGAGTGAGTGTGTTTGTTGGAGTTTCACTCTGTGGGAGCATCTATGGTCACATGAGGACAGGTACCGACTTGTGACAGTGTGCACTCATGGTGACTTTATAGTGCTGCCCCAGTGGGAAATCAGGCCATCGGCACCATGACCCAATATCCCACTCAGTGACATTATCCTAACACTGATCCAACCAGTCCTTACACTATCCTAATAATGCAAAGCACTAGTCTAGGATGTGACAAGTATCAATGTTTAAGTCATTAGTTTGATTTGACAGAGAACTGTTGTCGGTACTGGAGTTTTGCTCTTTTTTTTTGTTACCTTCCCTTCTTTTTTTTCATTTGATTTTTTTTTTTTTTAAAGTCGACATTAACTTTCCTCCCATTTCATGCAGAACTCAATTAAACCGTGACGCTAAGTGGGACTGCCTGCCCATAGACAAGGCGTATTAGCAGTGCGGTCCCCCTATGGCGAGCCGTTTCTCGGCTGAGATTGAAGTCATTATGTGAGTCCGACGCCCCGTGAGTGGGGCAGTGTTTTAACCATAGCCATACACATATGTTGTGTTGGGTTGGTTTTGGTTGTTTGTTTCTGTTTGTTCCATGTTTTTAAAAGCCTCGGCGGAGTAGCCTTGTTGATTGTATGCGCACATCTCCTGAGAGTATTTGCTTCGAGATTAACGCATCCGACATGAACGCTGAGTAGGAATCGGAATGAGGCTCCGCTTTAAATCAGTTTTGTGATTAAATCGAAAGTGGGAATTAACTGTTGGATTAAGTTAATTTGGGTGGCGGTTGGGTTGTTCATTGTTTTTTGGGGTGTGCTTTTTATTAGCACTAGCAGGTCTCTTTCTGTGTTTTGTCGGTTCGAGCAGCGTTTTGCATTATGTTGATTAATTAAACATGAGTTAACATTTCCCACCCGGCATATATGCGTCACAGTCTAGCTTTTTCTCGTCCCTTTCTTTGTGATTCTGTGTCATACTCCCTCGCTCTCCTTCATTCTCTCCCTGTCTCTTTACACACTCTCTCCCTCTTCCCTTCACTCCTTCACCTTTACCCTCCTTCAAACACTCTCTCCCTCTCCCCCTCACTCCTTCACCTTTACCCTCCTTCACACACACTCTCCCTCTCCCCCTCACTCCTTCACCTTTACCCTCCTTCACACACATTCTCCCTCTTCCCTTCATATTTACCCCTCCTTCACACACACTCTCCTTCTTCCCTTCACTCCTTCACCTTTACCCTCCTTCACACACACTCTCCCTCTCCCCCTCACTCCTTCACCTTTACCCTCCTTCACACACACTTCTCCCATCACACACACACTATCCCACCTATACCCTCCTTCACACACATTCTCCCTCTTCCCTTCATATTTACCCCTCCTTCACACACACTCTCCTTCTTCCCTTCACTCCTTCACCATTACCCTCCTTCACACACTCTCCCTCTTCCCTCTTCCATTCACTCCTTCACCTTGACCCCACCTTCACACACTATCCCTCTTCCCTTCACCTTTACCCTCCTTCACACACACTCTCCCTCTTCCCTTCAATTCGTCACCTTTACCCCTCCTTCACACACGCGCTCCCTCTTCCCTTCACCTTTCCCTCCTTCATACTCTCCCTCTTCCCTTCACCTTTCCCCCTCCTTCACACTCACTCTCCCTCTTCACTTCACTCCTTCACCTTTACCCTCCTTCACACACTCCCTCTTCCTTTCACATTTACCCCTCCTTCGCACACACTCTCCCTCTTCCCTTCACTCCTTCACACTCCCCCTCTTCCTTTCACCTTTACCCCTCCTTCACACACATGCTCCCTCTTCCCTTCATTCCTTCACCTCCTTCACACACTCTCCCTCTTCCATTCACCTTTACCCCTCCTTCACACACATTCTCCCTCTTCCTTTCACCTTTGCCCCTCCTTCACACACATGCTCCCTCTTCCCTTCACTCCTTCACACACATTCTCCCTCTTCCTTTCACCTTTGCCCCTCCTTCACACACATGCTCCCTCTTCCCTTCACCTCCTTCACACACTCTCCCTCTTCCCTTCACCTTTACCCCTCCTTCACACACATGCTCCTTCTTCCCTTCACTTCTTCAACCCTCCTCCACACACACTCTCTCCTTTCCTCTGCCTCAAACATTGTCCCTCTCTTCCCTTTATTCTATCGTTCACTCTCCTTCGCTCATTCTCCCTCCACCTCCTCCTTTCTCTATTTTCACACACTCTATATCCCGCTCTTTCATACTCTCCTTCACGCTCCTTCATCCCTATCTCTCCTTCGTATACATGTTATCTGTCCCTACCCTTCACCGTCTCCCTGCTTTATTCACCCGCCTTCTTCACACATAATCTCTGTCCTTCTTTTACTTTCCCTCTCTCCTTCATTATCTCTTTCTCCTTCATAGCGGAATGATTATTTACCTTGATTAGTTTGCCCAAAAGAAAGTTTGCATGCCCTTTTAATCACGATGGTTAATTACTATAGTTGAAATCTAATAGAAGATTTCCCCCACCACATAACTAACTACACTAGGGTTACACTAGAATATACCTAACAAACCAACATTCATATACCGCTTGCCTAACTGCAACTGAACATTAAAACTTACTACAACTTTACCAACTGAATACAGAAGATACCTTCTGCTTAAATTCTAAATACTATGTATATACTCATATTGATCTGACTCATATTGATCTAGTTATATGACACTACTGTTACCATATTGCTGGGTTACAGAATTTCATTGTGTTACATGGTGCAAATTGTGTATTCAACAGGTATTGTACACCTTATTCTATATACCTTTTGTGTAAATAACCCTGAATTGAAAACTGGCTGGAAGACCAGGGCTTCGGAACTGACAAAAGATTTATTCAGCAGAATAAACATATTTACCACCAAAAAAAACACTATTTCTTTGACACCACCAGAAGAACTAATGTGTTGAGTAAATATTCACTATGGAACATGCACTGGGGGAAAAGGTCTTATATAGGATTTCCACTGCCAGCCCACCCTCTGATGGCAGTAGGAATATCTCATGGGTGTGGTTCTCCCCCTCCTTTATACACAGTTCCCTCTCCCCCACACACTCCCTCCCGCTCACACACTCCCTCTCCTCCACATATTGCCTTTCTCTCACACACTCCCTGTCCCTCTCCTTGACACACTCAGTCTCCCGCTTCCTCATACACTCCTTCACATACATGGGATGAAAGTGCTCTCCGGGGAAAAAAGCGGAAATGCTGATATTCTCCCATAGGTGTAGCATTGTTAGGGAATCATGGAAAATTCCCGGAAGTCGGGTTTCATATATATTGGTATACGCTGAAAGTGCTGCACCGTTTGAAGCATATTTTAGTAGTGTACGCTGATAGTGCTGCGATGCTTGGAGCATTTATTAATATTAGTAGTGTAAGCTGATAGTGCTGCAGCGTCAGCACCACATATTAGTATACGCTGATGGTGCTGCGAGATTGAAAAATCCCTGAAATCCGCGGAATCGCGGAGATCTTTCATCCCTGACAAACTCCCTCTCCTTTACACACTGACTCTCCCTCCCTCTTCATCATATACATCGCTCTTTCTCACACACTTTCTGTCACTCTCCCTTCCTGTCTTTCACACACACTCTCCTTCCCTCTTCTTCTTTACATAGCTCTCTTCCAGACACACACACACAGGTTCTGTCCTTCTCTACAGAAACACGTCTATACACGACATCACCATTCAGGAGCGTGTGCAGCAGGCTCGCGTGTGTGGCGCCACCTTGTGGAGACTGAGCGTGGTGGTATAACTGTTTCTCCTGCCATCTATGTGTAGCCTTCTGAACCAACAGGCGCCAAATAGAGAGAAGGGTCCACAGCGACGAAAGGAGGAAAAACGGCTGACCACTGGGTCATATTGAGCATACCCTTGCAGGAATAGTTTCCCATTCTTTAAGTCATGATATTGTGTGATTTAAAGAGAAGTTGATGTAGATAAATTAAAAATATACTTCAAGCACTTTAATCTGTGCAAAAGATAAACATGTGATAATGTCTGAACAATAAACTAGCCAAATAATATTTGACTAGACTGCTAGCTCTGTGGAGGTCTAGCTATTATCACTCAGTTTCCAACCTGGTCCCCTAGCCTTTGTACCGCTGTGGCGTTTTCAGCGCCCGGTCATGCTCAGCGGCCTGTCGTGGCTTCTGCGCATGCGCGGATTTTCGCACGTTGCGGCGAGCACTGCTGTTTGTTTTGTTTACTGCTACGTTGTTAGCTGCTACGTTAATATCGCTTGGAATTTAAGGTTAATTTAATGAAATTTCATTATTTGAGTATGTAATTCTGTTAAATATGATCGCATTCAATAGATTTCGGCCTGATCGGACCCTAACACTGCCGGGCACCAGCTGAGCTTGTAGCCGGCGAGGCCACGGGTGTTTTGCATATGTCTTAAAATCCGCGCATGCGCAGAAGCCACGACAGGCCGCTGAGCATGACCGGGCGCTGAAAACGCCACACCGGAAACAAGTTTAAACGGGCTGAAACGAGTTCAACCGTGGCTGGTTGGGTCACACCGTGGCTAGTTGGGTCACTCCGTATAGCGCTGAATATGCTCATGCAAATATAGATGCGCTATGAGAATCGACTGCGCGCAAATATGTCGCTTCCGCTACCCCTAGCTGTGTTTACACGGGCAATTCTAAACCGATTTAGACAAAGCGATTTATATGAATCGATTTAGTGGCGCGTTTACACGCACCGAGTTTGAAGGCGGAAATCGATATCTGCGCATGAGCAAGTCCATACTAACCAGCGCCAGTTTCGGTTAGTCGACGTCGCCAGTAGAGAGTGGGTTCGACCTAGATCTGTATGGACTGAATCGTATTGGTTTGGAACGGTCAAAACTTCTGCTGGGCAGTGAAACCCTAAAAATAAATGATGAAAAAAATATCTGTGCACAGCTAGCGGTGTCATAGACCAAACTGTATAATATGCGCTTTTGATCGACCGGGAAGTCAACAAACTAAGGTCCCGACTGCGCATGTGCGTGACGTTTACATGGGCGAGTTAAAACGCTTCATATAAAACCAGTTGTCTAGATCGATTTACATTTGGCGTGTAAACGCAACGCTATGGCGTTTCAGGGCTGAATCGATTCATATTATTCGCTTTATATAAACCTCTTGTCGAGGTCATTTATATGAATCGATTTAGCTTAAGCGCGTCACACGCATGCGCAGTCGAGACCTTAGTTTGTTGACTTTCCGGTTGATCAAAAGCGCATATTATATAATTTGGTCTATGAACCGGATAGAGGTTCACATATATTCTTTTCATCATTTATTTTTAGGTTTTCACTGCCCAGCAGAAGTTTTGACTGTTCCAAAACAATACGATTCAGTCCATACAGATCTAGGTCGAACCCACACTCTCTCGTGGTGACGTCGACGAACCCAAACTGGCGCTGGTTAGTATGGACTTGCTCATGCGCAGATATCGATTTCCGCCTTCAAACTCGGTGCGTGTAAACGCGCCACTACATCGATTCATATAAATCGCTTTGTCTAAATCGGTTTAGAATTACCCGTGTAAACACAGCTGATGTGGTTTATATAAAGCGAATAACATAAATCGATTCAGCCCTAAAACGCCATAGGGTCGCGTTTACACGCCAAATGTAAATCGATCTAGACAAGTGGTTTTATATGAAGCGTTTTAACTCGCCCGTGTAAACACGGCTTGTAGACGCGGTCACAGCACAAATATCAGAACCCTTGGTCACAGACTATAGAGGGGGGTGTAATGACGTCATGAGACAACTTCTGGTGACCATATTGGGTTGAAAGGCTTGCAACTGTCTACGTTGTGCTTATTTACCGATTTAAATAGCGAATGGTAGACAGGAAGTGTGAACACTTATTTGTCTCTCATTTTTGCTTGAGTGCAAGTAAATAAGCAACACAAGGAATAATTAGTAGCATGTGGTGAATAAGGAGTCAGATTTGTTGGTTTATTTGTCACCGTTTTGTGCAGTTTGGCCTCAGAAGTTTTCTCATTGAGCACTAGCAGCATGGCTTCAAAGGGTGTTGCTAAAGTGTCTTATGTTGACATTGGATGCACTTTCAAAGAATTAGAACAGTTTGGGAAATACCCACTAGTGGCGCCACCGTACTTCAGCGACCACCAACCTGGTAGGCCCAGTGGTGGCCGTAGTGTTCTTGGACAAATCAATCAATTGGGGTGTTTGTAACCTTACGACGGTTACCGGTTGCAGAACTGCAACATTGGGTAGAGAGGCTCCGATAAATCGGCCCAATCTGTGGTTGAAGACGTAACTTCGTAGAGGGAGTGTTGTGAAAGCTGGGGACATCTTCACGACGTAGTGATGGCGGGGCGTCAGCGAATCTCTTCGTTCCGGCGTGTAGTTGAGCTGTAGGTGTGTAGTGTAGTGTAGCACTTGAATCCGGTCAGCAGCAGGGGTTTGAGGAAGGTGGGCAAAGGTGGGAGCAGCAGTCGTTCCAACAACAAGAACCAGACAGAGAAATCATAATAGGTGAAGGGCCCCACCCAAGAACACAACCCTGGTCAGGGGCAGAAGTGTGCCTGGGAGAAATCGAAATGGGCAGAATCTAGGAAAGAGAAATGAGGACAGTTGAGTCAAAGGACCGTGCCTATTTGCTCTATAGTGACCGTCCAGCGAGCCATAGACACAGACAGAGTAAGAGTAGAAAGTGAAAATGCCAGCGGGCCCCCCTTCCTGGAACTCTTTTCAGACATATCAAGGAGCCGGGCCGGCAGAGAGGTGATAGAGAGAGGTGTGGACAGAGTGCGGTCCGGATAGCAAGTGTGTTCTTGGCATGTTCTTGGTATATGACAAGGGGTGCCATAGGTGGTACCAAGTGTAATCCAAGATGGCTGACTACTGAGTGTTGACATCACATGCACTCCTTCTACCGTGATGCATTTATCATAACTTTAGTTTAATCTATACTTGAAGAAATATTGTTTTTATATGTGAGATTTGTCAATGTTCACAAATTGTTATTTCAACTTTTAAAGTTGCATGGTCCGATGAAACATATTTTTTGCAAAACCAAAACACTTACCTACATTTGATTCTATATATCCAACTTAGGTACTGGTGCATTAACAAAGGCTTTGGGGCAGCATATACAGAATAATCAGTAAATTTATGACCCTATTCATTGGGACACCTACTTTGAAGCAGCCATTAGGCAGGGAGGCCACAAACCAATTTGGTCAATCTCGTGACCTTATTAATCTTGCCCTCATTCCCAGTACCATATAAGGCATCAGTCAGGTTCCAGACTACCTACACATCAATAGGTCATTCCTCATCACGTGACCATCATGAGATATGAATTTGGGCCACAACAATAAGACTTTTGATAAGCTTGCTGAAATGATTTTCGATTCTCTCGGCTCAAATTGCTTCAAAATTAGTCTATTTTCATGCAAATGACTCCGGAATAATGAGTAGTAGGGAATAATAGTCAACCTGAGCACAAATTTGAACGTCATTGGACTATACAACTTTAAAGCAGGGTCCGTACATGCGTAAAGATATGGAATTCAGGGTTATTTCAAGGCTGTCTTAGGTGTTTTAGGAATTCAAGACTATTTGACAGCCACCGATTTAACTGGATGAAAACAACGAAAAATAGTGATCCAGGTTTTCGGCCTAGCATTTGTAATTTTGTGCCTACAAAGAAACATAAAGTTATGAAACAAACAATTCCACGTGACAGAAAGATTCTCATGAGAAAGAGAAAAAAACTTCAAAGGAGGATTTTTTCTTTGTTCGTTGTTGTTTTACGTCCTAGCAACATCTAAGGTAATATCAGGATGGGTACCGACTTGTGATAGTGCGCACTCATAGCGACGTTATAGTGCTGTCCCACTAGGAAACCAGGCCACTGGCACCATGACCTGGTATCCCACTCAGTCACATTATCCTGACACTGAGACATAATCAAGATCTTTTAGAGAGTAATTGGAGAATATCTAGTCAACTACTTGGAGTGAATAACTTGATGAACCCATCTCAGCATGGCTTTAGATCCGGGAGATCGTGCCTTTCACAAACAAATCCTTGATAATCTAGAAAGAGGTGCAAACACCGATGTCATCTACCTAGATTTTGCAAAGGCCTTTTCTAAAGTTTATCATAAATTGCACAAATTAGGAATAGGAGGGAAAATGGGAACTTGGATCCATGAGTTCTTGAGGCAAGAACACAAGCACAAGCACACAGGACAGGGTCTTTCCTTGCACCAGATGATAACACCTTTTGCGAAGCTTCATTATCAGTGTTAATGATAATCACGAATTGGTCTGGATTGGGAGGGCACAAGACATTAAGGGCGACTACCAAATTAATTGCCTCCAACTGTGCAATGTGTAATTTATTATTATTCAATAAATCCGCGGAATACAACTCAGAAAAATAATGCGTACTAATGTGGCCACCCCCCGTGAGCAAGGAAGAGTCGCACTAAATGACCCAAGCTTTTTTGTGGAAAGGTCTGACTAAAACTAGTCCATTACTACCTTCCGTGAAGCGTAAGAACCAAGTTACATCCCTGAGAAGCTCCTGACTAACTACAGTCTTCCCTATAAATGGTGAGTCCCTCAAGAAATTTAGAATATCCCACTCAGTCACATTATCCTGACACTGAGCACACCAGTCGTTGCCCTGTCCTAATAATGCCGAGCACGTTGCTAGGAAGCGACGAGTATAAATTTTCAAGTCATTGCTTTGACTCGACCAGGGTTCGAACCCACGACCCCACGATCTACCAGCACGGGAGACGGACGCTCTAAGGATAAACTGCCAATCAACAACTCAGTACAATCTGTTAAAGAAAATCCACACTATAGAAACTACATTAAGGGAAAGCTATGATGAAGTACGAAAAAGAAAGGTGGATTAGGAAAAGGCTATAAGCAATATCAAGATGAATCCAAAGAATTTTTATAGCTATGCTAAGAAATACTCCCAGGCTAGAACAACAATAGGACCACTGCAGAATAAGAATCTGTGACATAGTCCAAGATCCTGAAGAGATGGCAGACATCCTGAAACAGCAGTACGAATGTGTCTTCAGCAGCCCCCTAGAATCAAAAATAATATACAAACCAAAACAGTTCTTCTACCAAGTGGATCAAAGCAAACCAACCCATATGGATATCAACTTTAGCTCAGAAGAAATAGAAAAGGCAATCTGGACCACGGTAACATTCCAGACATTGCAAAGGAAGGACATATCATTCCAATCCATAAAGGTGACAGTAGGGCTCTACCCAAAAACTATAGACCTATCTCATTAACATCTCACATAATCAATATCTTTTAGAGAGTAATTGGAGAATATCTAGTCAACTACTTGGAGTGAATAACTTGATGAAACCATCTCAGCATGGTTTTAGATCCGGGAGATCGTGCCTTTCACAAACGAATCCTTGATAATCTAGAAAGAGGTGCAAACACCGATGTCATCTACCTAGATTTTGCAAAGGCCTTTTCTAAAGTTTATCATAAATTGTACAAATTAAGAATAGGACGGAAAATGGGAACTTGGATCCATGAGTTATTGAGGCAGAGAACACAACAGGTCATTGTGAATGGAGCAAAATTGACAGCATCTAATGTGATCAGCAGTGTGCCAGAAGGCACAGTACTTGGACCAGTCCTGTTCCTTATCTTGATCTCTGACATGATGAAAACACAACAAGCACTATCTCTTCTTTTATAGATGACACAACAGTCATGAGGGAGATCAAGGGAATTGTAGACACAGAGGCCCTACAAAAAGATCTGGAAACCATTTACAATTGGCAACATTCGACCAATATGCTGTTCAATGACAAGAAATTTGAGCTAATACGATATGGCACAAACCAAGACATAAAAAAGAACACAACTTACATGAACCCCTCAGGAGAGAAAATTATGGAAAAGAACTGTGTGAAAGACCTTGGGATATACATGGGAAGCAGCCTCAACTGAACACATTGACTATGTATACCAAACAGTCAGAAAATATAGTGGATGGGTGCTTCGTACATTTAAGTCAAGAGAAGCTGGGGTAATGAAAACTTTGTGGAACTCCATAATACTCCCACGGATAGACTACTGTTTACAACTGTGGATACCCACTTCTAAACAACAGCTGACAAAGATGGAGTCACTGCAATGCAGCTTCACATCATAGATCAAAGACACCAAGAGCCTGTATTACTGGGACACTAAAATTCCTCAAAATCTACTCCATTGAACTTTGATGAGAGAGATATTGAATTATATACACCTGGAAAATGATTGAAGGCAAAGTACCTAACTATGGCATAACAAGATATCATTCAAAAAGATATGGTAGACTTGGTAAGATACCAGCAATAAATACAAAAGCCTCACAGTCAACACTCCAGGAAGGAACTCTTTCTGTCGGAGGGTTCCAGCTCTTCAATACAATGCCGGCTTACATTAGAATTCAATCAAACTGCAGTGTACAATCATTCAAAAGGCAGCTTTTTAAACAAATAAAAAAAATGTATTTATTGACAAGGTATTTACTCTGCCCATTATGCTTTTTCTGTCATAGCTTTGCTTAGTTTTTATGTTTGTATAACCAGATATGTGGGGGGAGATTTGTAGACTCACTGCACCTGAACTGGGTCAGGGAGAGTGCGGAGGTCAGTGGGGGTGGGGGATTGTGGGGGGGAGGGGGTGCTGAGGCTGGGACTCCAGTTGCTATTTTGAAAATGACTGACTGGAGAGAAGGGAGAGTAAAACTGAGGTCTTTTCAATTTCTCAATTTCAAACAGGAAATATATTTGCTTTAATGTGAAATATATATTAGCACAATTACATTGCATAATTCAATCAGAAACACATATAGAAGGAAACACGTTTTTTTTGTTGTTGAATGTAAAAAGCAGTGGACTACATGGGGTTTAAACCCACAACACCAAACAACTTCAGATTACAAGTTCAGGACCTTAACCACTAGGCCACAGAGACCACACATAGTTATTTGTCCTACAAATAGCCTGAACTGAGACAAATAACTCCTAGCCTGGTCCCATGGCCTTTGTTTTACTAGAACAGCACCTAGGCCATATTTGATTAACACGACCCGGGGGACTCAGCTCACCCGAGTTGCTAGAATTTCAAATCGAACACCACGAGTGGAGTCAACAAATACAAGTGCCGTGTGCAAAAAGTCCCGACCCCCCCCCGTAACCCAAGTCTTGGTTGGGAGTGGCTAGGAGCGAAGACGTCACATTTGTGCTGGTACCTGTAGGATAACAGCTATCAGTTCAAGTCTTGTTGGTGTTGTTTTAATGCTTTTTATTTTTAATAACCCAGATTAATGAAATGGAAATATAACTAAACTATGCAATCATAAAATACTTCCTAAGTCCTATTTTGCTGTAATAATATCGGTTATTTAATAAAAACAAAAAAACTTTTGGATTAAGCCACCATTTTTTCCACCCCGAGCATTGAGAAGTGAGTTTGTTTATTCAACCCGAGTCTGTAGGATGTGCGCATGCACCAAAAAGTGACTCGGGTGACCAGGGCCGCGTTCAGTGTCTGTCTCGGAGGCGCCTCGGAGGTGGAACTGACGTCACGCTAGTCTGAATGGTAAAAGCAGTTTGTTGCCTCGAAAATGGCCGCCCCAATAGGCGGTGGCCATTTGCAATGGAAAAGATGCGCTGTGATTGGCTGAAAGCACCGAATGCAGCGGCCATTTTCAAGGTGCTTTTCATCTCCAGTCTGAAAAGAGAGGCATCTCCGAGACGTCGCCGAGACGTACTCTGAACGGAAATAGGACAAAAAGCATCGCCGAGACGTCTCCACGGCGCCTCCGAGACAGACCCTGAATGCGGCCCTGAGTTGGTTAATCGAATACGCCCCTAGTGTACACAGGGGCAACTGGAACGCATCTAAGAAAATACACAATCTTAAAATAACCCAACACCATGTTCATCTTTGCATATGAACTTAATAAATGAAACTAATGCAGGCACGAAGAAGCGATTAGTGAGAAGACGCACTTGGACATTTTTTTCAAACAACCAGAATGCTTCAAATTCTTTTTTTTATCACCAAGAGGCTTCAAAATACTGCCAAAATATACTTCATTTGTTATAATAGCTTTACTAGAACCTGGGATATGAGGCTTGAAAGGTGCAGAAATCAGACGCTCTTGCCTATAGTAAGTAGCATAACAAAGTGTGATAAAATTGTGACACTTGACAAGAAAACCTGCACTGATTCAAAGTAATGCTACGTTCTTCATTTCCATGGTAATGTCTCAAAATCTTCTCGTGACATTCACAGATATAATCGCATAAATACACCATCACCAAAAAAAAAAAAAAATATTGAACTTTTTATTTTTTTAATTCATTTTCGCACACGACCGAAAAACTGCCTCTTTAGGGCGACCGGCAAACTGACGGAACATAAAAAGGCTAGTGCGGAAATTCGGATCGCTATGAAACTTCACATATTAATAGTTAAGACATTAAATAACTAAGAAAAATCTAAGAAAAAAAATGGGCTGCTAAATAGCAAGAGTGTCATAATGTAGGCAAAGTTACCTTCAACTTCAGAAAGCTGGGTATCTCTCAATTAGAAGTCCTGTTGGATTTTGATGAGAGAAAAACTAGAATTTGTCAAAATTAGTGTAATTCAAAATGGTACCATTTGTACTCTATTTTGAGCAGAGCTACTATCCTAAATCTGCATTTTCGTAAACGACGAAAAAAGCAGCACTGAAAAGTGATGACGTCACAGCGCTAGTTTAGCGAGACCGGCAAGCGCGGCGGATTTCCAAGTGATGATTTGGGGGCACCCCCCCCCCCCCGCCAGTCCTGCAGAATAGATGAAGGAAGGCGTTTAAACATAGACCAACCTCATTGGAGGATGATAACATTATGACACATATTTGTGAGGTGAACAGCACTGACTCTTGCAGTCTTTGTTCTATAACGATAAGCGGTATTTAGAACTGTCATAAATGTCTCTTAAGCCGTGTTTACACGGGCAATTGTAAAGCAAATTAGACAAAGCGAATTATATGAAGCGAAGTAGTGGCGCGTTTACACACGGAGCGGTTTAAGACGGAAATCGATATCTGTGCATGAGCAAGTCCAGACTAACCAGCGCCAGTTTCGATTAGTCGACGTTGCCACGAGAGTGTGGGTTCAACCTAGATATGTATGGACTGAATCATATTGTTTTGGAACGATCAAAACTTCTGCTGGGTAGTGAAAACCTAAAAATAAATGATGAAAAAAATATCTGCGCGCAGCTAGCGGTTTCATAGACTAAATTCTATAATATGCGCTTGTGTTCGACCGGAAAATCAACTCAGGTCTCTACTGCGCATGCGTGTGATGTGCTTAAGCTAGTTCGCTTTATATAAACTACCTCGCGAGGTGGTTTACATAAAGTGAATCATATGAATCGAATCAGCCCTAATCCGCCTCAGAGTCACGTTTACACGGCGAATGTGAGGCAAACTAGGCAAGGCGCTTTATTTGAGCCGTTTTAACTCGCCCGTGTAAACACGGCTTTAGGTTGGTAATTTCTCTAATTAAAATCATCTTCCAACCATGATACATTTTACCAACTTTCATTGTGTGTGTGTGAGTGTGTGAGAGTGTGTGCGTGCGTGCGTGTGTGTGTGTGTGTGTGTGTGTGTGTGTGTGTGTGTGTGTGTGTGTGTCTCAAAAGATGCTAAGCAATATGGGACAACACTTTGTCCATTGTAACGATCAACATACTCTCTGCTTATGCATTTGCTCAGGATAAACTGATTTGTTTTTTACATGGTGTTTCATAATCCCAATAGAATACATATTGATTTGAAGCAAATGTCCTTGTGTTTTCAGTGTAACCGTTTCTGGCTGTTTTGTGTCAATTGTTACAATGGACAAAAAAGAAGTTATCACCTTTTGAGACAGTCTCATATATTTATATATATATTTAACCGTCGGGCTATTCCACCCCCACTTAAGGCGAGCCTACAACTACAAGTTAATTTATGTGATTATTTCCATGTGAATTTCCTGGGCCTGCCGCGGGCCGCCGCTGCCTCTCATCCCGTCTGCAGGAAGTCCGTCGCCGTCGTTTTCATTCCCGGGCTAAGGGCGGCCAGCCAGAGTATCATCTAAATACGGTTTTGTCCCTCCCCGCATTTATCGGTCTAAAGCAATTATTTGTTATTTCAACTAACTGGCTGTCCTCCCCACCGTTCGGTGTATATTGATATGACTAAATTAATCCAAAACTAAGCAGACACACTCGTGTTGCTGCCACTGTCACTGTTAATCAGCCTAAGTTACTGTCGTATTTTTAGCCAAAATAGTACTACGTTAATTCTGTTAATATGTCTGTTATTATCTTCCCGCAGATGGGTTAATGGGGAGCTTTCATGAGCCAATTCTCTCACTTTACACTTGGTGGAAGCACCCGTTCCCGGTCCAAGTCGGCCATCATGGTTGGATAGAAGGGTGTAGGTGTGTGTGTGTTGGTGGTGTAGGTGTGTGGTGGGGGTGTAGGTATGTGTGTGGTGGGGGTGTAGGTGTGTTGGGTGTGTGGTGAGGGTTTAGAGGTGTGGTGGGGGTGTAGGTGTGTGGTGGGTGTTTAGGGATGTGGTGTGTGTGGTTGGGGTGTAGGTGTGTGGTGAGGGTTTAGGGGTGTGTTGGGGGTGTAGGTGTGTGGTGTGGTTGTGTGGTGGGGGCCTAGGTGTGTGGTGATGGCTTAGGGGTGTGGTGGGGGTGTAGGTGTGTGGTGTAGGTGTAGGTGTGTGGTGGGGGTGTAGGTGTGTGGTGAGGGTTTAGGGATGTGGTGGAGGTGTAGGAGTGTGGTGTGTGTGGTGTAGGTGTGTGTGTGGTGTGTAGGTGTGCGTGTGGGTGGTGTGGGTGTAGGTGTGTGGTGGGGTGTAGGTGTGTGGTGGGGGGTGTGTGTGGGGGTGTAGGTGTGTGGTGAGGGTTTAGGTGTGTGGTATGTGTTTTGGTGGTGTATGTGTGTGGTGGTGGTGTTTGGTGGGGGTGTAGGTGTGTGGTGTGGTGTGGTGAGGGTTTAGGGGTCTGGTGGGGGTGTAGGTGTGTGGTGGGGTGTGTAGTGTGTGGGGGGTGTAGGGATCTGGTGTGTGTGTGGTTGGGGTGTAGGTGTGTGGTAGGTGTGTGTTGAGGGTTTAGGGGTGCGGTGGGGGAGTAGGTGTGTGGTGGGGGTTTAGGGATGTGATGGGGGTGTAGGTGTGTGTGTGGTGTGGGTTTAGGGATGTGGTGGGGGTGTAGGTGTGTGGTGGGGGCTTTAGGGATGTGGTGTGTGTGTGTGGTCGGGGTGTAGGTGTGGTGTGTGTGTGTGAGGTGGGGGCATAGGTGTGTGGTGATGGCTTAGGGGTGTGGTGAGGGTGTAGGTGTGTGGTGTAGGTGTAGGTGTGTGGTAGGGGTGTAGGTGTGTGGTGAGGGTTTAGGTGTGTGGTATGTGTTTTGGTGGTGTAGGTGTGTGGTGCTGGTGTTTGGTGGGATGTAGGTGTGTGTGATTGAGGTGTAGGTGTGTGGTGAGGGTGTATGTGTGTGTGTGGTGGTGTAGGTGTTGTGTGTGTGTGGTGATGGTGTAGGTGTGTGGTGGGGGTGTAAGTGTGTGGTGGGGGTTTAGGTGTCTGGTTGGGGTGTAACGGGTACCAACCAAAGCATTACAGAAACTGGCATGAGTCGCCATCTGACGAGAGACTCATGCAAACTGAAAGGTCTCCTTTAGCTGCATAAGGCCTATTAGGCATAAGGCCCTTAATTACATACAAAGCAATCGAATATCAAGTTGACCATAGCGGTTAATCTACAAGAAGACTGGAGGATAGTAAAGAATGCAAGGAACGTTCCAATTCACCTTTCCAAGAGCTCACGGCTTTATTCTTACCCAAACTAACAATATAGTGTAGCAATATGTCAGATCCGCACGAGTCAAACCCTTCCCATATAATGAAGTTAAATAAGTTTGGAATTTCGCCAATAAAAACCTAAATCTCGGCTAAAACATCAGAGCGTGCAAAAACACGTCCGATGGGTCTGGGTCCGAATGCCCGACCTCCCATCGTTGCTAGGAAAATCACAATGGACGTATCCTAGCAACGCTTAACAGCAGTGAACCCGGCCCCGCAAATGGCGGTAAATGCGAGTCTGGTGAGTAGCCCGCATTTCATAATGCAAGCTAATCAGCCCAGGCCCGCATTTCCACCGGTCGAGTAGTCTCGCCCACTTCATATATATATGGGTCGTTCTCAGAAGTTGTGTACCAATAGTGTGACATCAGTACCAGAAAATCAAAATGCTGCCAAAGTCCTATAAGCAAGTTTCCTCAATGTGTATGTCCTTTTGCATCTGAATAATTGGCATTTTTAAGTAGGTCAAATGATGCTCACACCCAATAAATAGCAGTATAGCATGGAAACCAATCTGACTCCAAAATCAAATATTTTCCAAACAAAACTTGACATTTTTAGGACATTTCACATGCCACTTGCTTTATAAACAGTAGTAATAATAATATATATACATACTGGTTCATTGTCAAACATACCTTAAAGCCTGTCCTCCTCCAACTAGCTGTCTCCTCCGCTGCCGAGTTGTTTGCTGAAGCTACTTCCTTACTGCTTGGGCTTGTCCTCTCCCCAGATACTTAACTTCCGGTATCCGGAAGATGAAGTAAGAACAAGTCTTTTCTTAGCAATGAACAAAATAGGGACGATTTTAATTAGTTTTAGAATTACTACATTATATCAATCATAATTAGATTAATACATTGCACATTATTTATTGCTATATAATACACTAAATACAACATTACATTAATACATTATGTACAATTTATCACTATGTAGAACAATATATTTAACATGACATTAAAACACTATGCATGTTACACGATGGTATCAATGTTAATGCCAAATTGTTTGATTTTGTTGAACATAATAGAAATACGTAGTAATAAACAACTTTGTGATTACAACTGTACATTTGCTTATTACTATGTAATACACTATACATATATATATATACATAACATTACATTAATACACTATGAATTATTTATTCCGTTGTAATACCTTATATATAACATTATATTAATATATTACTATGCATTATTTGTTACTATGTTATACACTATATACATTACATTAAAATATTATACATTATTTAATCCTATATACGACACTATATATGACATTTCATTATCCATATGAATTATTCATTACTATGTAATAGTATTACATACTATTATTTAAAAACATACACAATTAATTTTGGCATGGACTTCGAAATTCAGATACCATACACTTCAGCAGTAACAGGCTCTATCAAATTGACTTAGTATTCCCTTCTATGTGGCAACAAATTGTTAAAGTTGCAAATTCTGGAAAAAAAACATCATCTTTTCAAAAGCAACACACTTGATTGAAACATACATATCCAACTTGGATACTTGTGCAATTCATAAGTATGTGTTGATACACAGAAGAGTATACTAAGTCAATTTAATAGGACCTGTCACTACTGAAGCCTATAGTGTCAGAGCTTTGGCATGCTAACCAAAATTAATTTGTCCTGTTTGCAGGTCAAATATCTCAAAAGTTAGCCATTTAAAATACAAGTTACTTCAAACTAAATTAAGGTAGATATAGCGATCAACCTAATATATTTATATCAGAAAATGACAGAAACTCAAAACCATCGGACTATGCTTTTTGTTGTTGTTGTTGAAGATCTATACTGCCTATCATGGATAAGTCTGAATAGGCTTGTTTTCACCATTAGACAGTTTGTCGATAGAAAGCCCGAGCCTACACTTTTACCGACCCAAGGGATTTTTAACCTCCCACACCACATAGACATGGTATGAGAGCAACTGGCTTTGATGACGCTGTAAGTTATACACAGCGGTGGAAATCCAAATTGGCAGAGATGGGGGCATGGGGAATCGAACCACCGACCTTCAGGTTAGGAGTCCGACCTAGAAAAAAGTCAGACACTCTAACCACTCCGCCACAGAGAATACCTTTAAGTAACTGCTTTGGCTTAGAAAATTTGACTTTGACAATTTTAACATTATATTAAAACACTAAGCATTATTTATTAGTATGTAATGCACTATATATAACATTACATTAATACACTATGCATTATTTATTACTACATAAAACACTATATTTAACATTATATTAAGATATTATGCATTATTTATTATTATGTAATGCACTATATATAACATTACATTAATACATTATTTATTATTATGCAAAACACTATATAAGAACAACCATGGACAGATAGCCGCATGAGTTCAGTGTCCGTCTCTCGTTTTGGTAGATTGTGGGATTTGAAGCCAAGTGTTCGAACCCTGGTCGAGTCAAACTAATGACTTAAAGATTTATACTTTTCGCTTCCTAGCCAGGCACTCTGCATTATTAGGACAGGGCAAGGACTGGTTGGCTCAGTGTCAGGTTAATGTAACTGAGTGGGATATCGGGTCATGGTGCTGGTGGCCTGGTCTCTCAGTGGGGCAGCACTATAAAAGTTGCCATGAGTGCCCACTGTCACAAGTCAGTACCTGCCCTGATCTGACCGTAGATGTAGCCAGGACATAAAACTCCAACAACCAACCTATAAGAACAACCATGGACCGGATGGCCAAGTGAGTTCAATGCTTGCTTCATGTGCAGCAGGTCTTGAATTCAAATCCTGGCGGAGTCAAATCAATGACTTAAATATCTATACTTGTCGCTACTGAGCCTGGCACTTTGCATCACTAGGATAGCACAAGGAGTAGTTTAATGAGGAAACCCAATTGCCTGCAGTTGAAATTTCCCCTGCTTAATAAATAAATGTAACAAAAGGAAACAAAAAATATAAATAGCTGTGCTCTTCTTCAAATAAATAACAATGATAATCTCATTTCAATGTTTTTAAAAAATAAATGCCACAATAAGAAAGCATGCCATACACCTGTGAGTGAATGAAACAAAGCTCATACTTATAGTAAGCGTATGACATTCTGGTTTAGCAGGGACAGCACCGAAAGAGATTCAAGACGATGAAGAAATAGACCCCGCACTTAAACACAGAAACTGCTGTGGAGCAAGCAAACCCTTTACGACTATCGATGTACTCTTGCAGGATCCCTACCGCCTGAGAGGCAGTCAGAACTGAAAAGTGTCCAGGGTAGATAGTTGGCTTAGGATTCCGAGTCAGCCATTTCGAAAGGCGTTCTGCGCTGGTTACATAGTCAATTGGCTTTGAATTTGGAAGCCAGTCGATAAGGCCTTGGCCTGCACCACACTCATAAACTATATCTCCTGTGAACAATTCTTTTCGCCGCTTGTTATACACCGCAATGCTTCCAGCGGTATGACCTGGAAGGTGCATGATTTCCAGTTTCTCACCACCGCCCAGGTTGATGGTTTCACCTTCGCGAATGGGCATGCACTCGGTCGGTGGAACTTTGTAACAGCAGGACAGGAAGCCCGAGTAGGGGGCTTGTTGGAAGTGTAATGGCTTTACGTAATTCAGGGTTGAAGTCTGCCATCCCTGACGTAGTCCAGCCATGTCATTTTGATGGATGTACACCTAGCGGGTTGAAATGGTATTAAAAGAATACAGGTTTGGACAGACAAGGAACATTATGATCTGAAAATTGTAATTAGTAACAATTGGTAATCAGTTATGGGAATTGCTTAGCACTTGCTCAATTTGTGTTGCAATTTACTTATTATTCTACCCAAATAAAATATTGATTAGCAAATTTGTGCGATGAATTTTTACGGTTCGGAAGCAATTTGTTTAATGTGACTTTTGATTTACAACATGAACCCGAACAAAATTGTCATTGACATAGTGACCACCAGTACCACCACCACCACTAACACCACCAACACCACCTATTGCTACCATCAGCGCCAGTTATACTACAACCACCACTCCTAAGAGTGGTGTTCTCTGTGGCAGAGTGGTTAGAGTGTCTGACTTTTTTCTAGGTCGGACTCCTAATCTGAAGGTCAGTGGCTCAATTCCCCGTGCCCCCACCTCTGCCAATTTAGATTTCCACCGCTGTGTATAACTTACAACGACATCAAAGGCCAGTTGCTCTCATACCATGTCTATGTGGTGTGGGAGGTTAAAAATCCCATGGGTCGGTAAAAGTGTAGACTCAGGCTTTCTATCGACAAACTGTCAATTGGTGAAAAAAAGTCTATTCAGACTTATCCATGATAGGCAGTATAAATCTTCAAGAAAAAAAAGAAAGAAAAAAAAAAGACCACCACCAGCAGCAGCTACCACACTACCACCCACCACCACCATGACCATCTCCTACCACCACCACCCTCTACCACCACCATTACCACTCACTACCACCACCACTACCCACAACCCACTACCCACCACCCACTACCACAATCACCCACTAGTAATACCACCACCCACAACCACCACCACCATACCGCACTGAGAAGTGGTGATGCCAACAGGCACATTGCATACCTTTTCGAAGTGATGTGCTCCACCGGAGTGGTCAAAGTGTGAATGCGTAAGGATGACAACGACACTGCGCCTGCCTGGAGGTTCAATGAGACACTGTTGCTCCAGGTGCCAACGCAGGTTACACACGCCCAGCCCTGGAGGAACATGAGGCACAAAGAAGGATTCTTGCTTTTATCACAGAGAGGCTAAAGTGAGAGGAATGTGGGTATTGGATTGTTTGTTTGTTGGAGTTTTACATCCTGGCAACATCTAAGGTTATATCAGGACCGGTACCGAGTTGTGACAGTGTGCACTCATGGTGACTTTATAGTGCTGCCCCACTGGGAAATCAGGCTGCCAGCACAATGACCTGATATCCCACTCAGTCACATTATCCCGGCACTGAACTAACCAGTCCTTGCCCTATCCTATAGACTACATCACAGTTCTTGCGGCGCGGTGCATTGTGGGATGCATCAGAGCAAAACACACCCGCGAGAAGCACATGGCACATGCTAATATACTGGGTGCAGCTATGAAATGTGCTAGTTTCAGCTCATCTCTGCTCTTGTTTGAAACATAGCATACCAACTAAAAAAATATATATAATAAATTAAGATATTAATTTGTTATCCAGCATTGCGTTTACATCAATATAATCAGCACATCTTATGCCATGTGCATTTAGATTTAGACAAATCTAGGCACTCAGATTAGTGTTAGAGCCATAGCATGTCAGTTTGACTTATTTTATTCATGTTTTTATTTATATCCTATGGTTAATGACTTATGTAGAAATAGAAAATGAGTAGGGTTAATCACATTTTGGTAATATATTTCTTTGAAACAAGTCTTTGTTGACACATTTGACATTTTAATATTTAGAACAAGAATTACTTCTGGCTAATCAATGGTGATGTAAACATCAGCCTGTAAAGTGACTGAAATTGTATGTTTCTTGGCTCAAAATGCTTAATTATGGAGAGTTGTGTCTTAAACATATTCATTATATTATTATATTGCATCCTTCCATCCATGTTTGTGCCAAATTGTTATGTATTTCTATTCATTTTGAATAAAATGGCAGTTTTGCCCTATGCGAATCGGCAAACTCAATCGCTGTACACATTTGCTTTGCTCCCAGCGCCGTTTTCAGCGCATGCGCACTCGGAACCGCGATGTTGTCTATTAATGCTGAGCGCCAAGCTATGAAGCGACAAGTATCAATTTTTAAGTCATCAGTTTGACTCGTAAAAACCCATGCATTCGAAACTCACAATCTACTGGAAGCTTGCTTATTGGTCCTTTAAGTCCTCAATGGGAAACTCTATTTGGGGATCAATGACTTATGGGCCGTTCGTTCTTCAGGAGTCACTCGAAGAGAATTGAGTTGCGTTTTTAATTTGACATGTTCTTCGAGGTCATATATCTATTTGTTTTCTAGCCTATTAGTATTATGTACAGTATAACCCCGTTAAACCAAGCTCGGTTAAACCAAATGATCGATTAATCAAAGAAAATGTTGGCAGCATGGCAAAATACTACCATTTAGCATATAAAAAAGTTGGTTAACAAAAGTTGGTTAACAAATTATCAGTTAATCCAAACAAAATTGTCGGACCCCAAGCCACTCCGGTATGATTAAACCAAACTTTCATGTGGTTATAAGATCCTACCAACTTTTTTATATGATAAATGGTAGTATTTTGCCGGGCCACCAAAAAAAGTTTGGATTAACCGATCGTTTGGCTTAACTTTAACTGAGCTTGGTTTAACAGGGTTATACTGTATATACATAAAAAAAACAATAATATAAGTGTCCACATACATTGTGTATTACATGTGCAATACATGCTTACTCAAAGTCAAAGCCAAAGCTCGGTTAAACCAATGATTGGTTAAATCTGCATAGTCCGATGAAATATAAAATTTACAAAACCAAACGAATTATCTAGATTTGATTTTACATATCTAACTTAGATACTGATGTACTTATTAAGCATTTGTTTCTGCGTAGAAGGCAATACTGAGTCAATTTAACAGAACCTGTTACTGCAGAAGTCTATGGTGTCAGAGTTTTGGCAAGCTTACCAAAACTAATTTTCCATGTTTGCACTCTAAATATCTCAAAAGTTTACCATTTAAAATAAAAGTAACTTTGAACTAATGTAAAGTAGATACTAGTGATCAATCTAATATATTTATCTCAGAAAAAATACAGAAATTCAAAGCCATCGGACTATGCAACTTTAATCCAAACAAATTTCTAGGGTCCCTTCAAGTTTGGTTTAACGGGGTTATACTGTATATACCTAACGTAGGTTGAAATGCATTTGGTGTGTCATAAGGATGTGTTTTTGTCACTGTCGGTCAAAAATGTGGTTTCGCGTGTATTTGACCTAAGCTCCCAGGTCATCAAGAACCCTGCATATAGTGTATGGTTTGTTTGAGTTTTGCATCCCAGCAACATCTAAGGTTATATCAGGATGGGTACTGACTTGTGACAGTGTGCACTCATGGTGACTTTATAGTGTTACCCCACTTCGAAATCAGGCCGCCGGCACCATGACCCGTTATCCCACTCAGTAAATTTATCCTGACTCTAAGTAAACCAGTCCTTGCCCTATCCTAATAATGCCGAGCACCAGGCTAGGAAGCGACAAGTATTATAAGTCATTGGTCTGATTCGACTGGGAACCGAACTCCCGATCTCCCGCACACGAGGCCTGCGCTCTACCGATTCAGCCACCATGTGTATTGTGCAGAGGTGGATATGCTAACTAACACTACTTGCACTAAGCAATTGTTAAAGTTGCATAGTCTGATGGTTTTGAGTTTCTGTCATTATTCTGAGATAAATATATTAGGTTGATCGCTATGATCTACTATCATAAATTTAACTGGATAACTTTGGAGATATTTGAGGTGTAAACATGCCAAATTAAGTTTGGCAAGCATGTCAAAACTCTGAGGCCGTCGCCTTCAGCAGTGACAGGTTCTACTAAATTGGCATAGTATTTCCTCCTATGCGATAACAAATGCTTAATAAGTTCACCAGTATCTAAGCTCGATGGATAGGTTAGATTGAGCTAAGTGTTTTGTTTTTGACAAATTTCTGATTAACATCTGACAATGCAACTTTAAGAATAAAATTTATCAAATAAAAACGCAATAAATAATTAAATAAATATCACATCTCCATTAGGTTAATCTAAGAAAAGTGCAAACAACCACCAGCCTACCGGTGTCAATGATGACGTCACGAGACTTGCCCTTGATGAGCCAGATGTTGCATCGGTTGCTCTTCGTGTAGTATTGCTCCGTCGTAACAAACAAATGGTCCTTCACCTTCCTCGTTTGGAACCAGTCAGCGTTCATGGTCACCTGCAGGGAAGTTGACCAACAATTGCAACTGTCGCTACCAGTCTTGTGAGATACCAAGGCTGAGTACTATGAGGCCCGGCAGGCCACTAATCAGGCTCCAGGCCCTGCTAGAGGGGGGGGGGGGGGGGATAATAAAGGAAGAAACGGGGGAAGGAAGTAGGCTATCGGAGAGAGAGAAACACAGGGGGAAGCAAGTGAGGAAGGAGGGAGAAACGGGGGAAGGAACGCAGAAAGGGAGGGGCGGAGTGATGAAGAGGGAAGGCAGACGTGTACACACAGCAGACGAGATTTGTTTTGTTTGTTGTTGTTTTACGTCCTAGCAACATCTAAGGTCATATCAGGACGGGTACCGACTTGTGACAGTGCGCACTCATGGCGACTTTATAGTGCTGTCCCACTGGGAAACCAGGCAGCCGGCACCATGACCTGATATCCCACTCAGTCACATTATCCTGACACTGAGCACACCAGTCCTTGCCCTATCCTAATAATGCCGAGCGCCTGGCTAGGAAGCGACAAGTATCAATTTTAAAGTCATTGGTTTGACTCGACCGGGACTCGAACCCACGACCCCACGATCTACCAGCACGGGAGACGGACGCTCCAACCCACTCAGCCACCCCGTCTGGTGCTAGCAGACGAGAAGGCCGATTTAGTCAACTAAGACTAAGATCCATGTCAAACCCAAACCAGGTAAAATAAATTAAATGACTTACAGAATTTATATGTGTTGCTACTTAGCCTGCATGGGAAAAACAGTGAAAGATTAGTTTGCTCAGTATCAGGATGATGAAAGTGAGTCTGAATGGTTATGAGATATTGGGTGGGGGTGCACTGCGGGCCGCATAATCTCCCAGGCCAGTGGCAGTGGAAGTGGGATGAAGCACTATAAAGCTAACATGAGTCCGTATAGATACAAGATTCACCCCGTACTGCTGTGTACTACAAGTACCGGGTGAATCTTTTATCTAGAGTCCGTATTGCCACAGGTCGGTACTACTACTAGTACTAGTCCTGAGACGACCTTGGATGTCGCTAGGACGTAAAACCAACACCAAACTAACAAACACAGCGAGTGTGATAAACACGCCGAAGGTACACTGTCACTGTTTCAGTGTGTGTGTTGTTCCATGTAAGTTGACAAGTTGTACCCACCCTGTCCCTGACCCTCAAATGGCTCAATCATGCCTCATCTCCAGGCGTAATGTGCAAATGTCAACAACTAGTTTAATTCTGAAGATCGGGAACACAATGTGAATTGTCTGTATATTCACTTACCCTGATAACCACCAATGTCGTCGTTAATGCTTCCTGTAAGTTCTCACTTTTTGGAGAATTAATGGGTGGCCCTTTCTCTTTAGCTTTATGAACTTCGCAAACGCCATGAACGTCGTGAACGTCTGTATGGCAGAGGGGTTTCCCGTTCCATTTGGGTGTCTGTGACGTGGAAAGCGAACGCGAGGCCGCTTTGGAATCTCCATTAGATTGCGTTGCTCTATTTATGGCAAGTCAGTTATGAAAACATTTTAATAACATCTTCAAAGTTGAGGAAATGCAATGTAACGTTTTTGACGTTGTTGACATGTATAAAACAATGGTGGATATTAGGAAAAGAAAGAGTGTCGCATTGAATAGTGGGCGGGAGAGCTGAAAATGCTTTTCAATTTAGTTTTTAGGAAATTGTTTAGTTGCAGTCTGATGTTTTTGAGTTTCTATCATTTTCTGAGATAAATATATCAGGTTGATTGTTATGATCTACCTTTCATTAGTTTGAAGCAACCTTGAATTAAATTAGCTAACTCTGGCGATATTTGAAGTGTAAACTTGTCAAATTAATTCTTACATGTCCATGACCAAGTATCATGTGTATAGAGGGGGTGTAATAATGTCACGAAACAACTTTCTGTGGCCATATTGGATAACATACAGAAGGCTTGCAACTGTCTACATTGTGCTTATTTGCCGATTTGTTTGTTTATTTGTCCCTGTTTTGAGCAGTTTGGCCTCAGAAGTTGTTGTTAAAGTGCTGTAAGTAAACATATTGGATCTAAACTGCCCAGAACTGCTCAGAACACAAGACAACTGTTTTACTGCATCAGCATACATTCCCAACATGGCTAGGTGAGGGTGCTCATAATCCAAGATGACCGCTGACCACTGACCGCTGAGTGATGACGTTACATGCACTCCCTCAATAGCGTATAGGCTTCTGATTGTAAATGAACTTAGGAAATAATTATCCCCAGAACACTTCATTATGTGTATGGTAATTTTGTTAAGGGAATTGTAATCTAGATGTCAATAGTATGCTCTCATATATGCTTTTGTCATCTAACTATAACAGTCTACTTTATAAATGGTGACTATTTGTTCACTTGCTATCCGGACAGCACTCTGTCCACACCTCTCTCTATCACCACTCCGCCAGCCTTGCTCCTCCTTGATATGTCTGAAAAGAGTTCCAGGAGGGGGAGCCTGCCGGCATTTCACTTTCTACTCTTACTCTGTCCGTGTCTATGGCTCACTGGTCGGTCACCATAGAGCAAATAGACACGGTCCTTTGATTCAACTCTCCTCATTTCTCTTTCCTAGACTCTGCGCTTTCGATTTCTCCCAGGCATACTTCTTCCCCTGACCAGGGTAGTTGTGTTCTTAAGTGGGGCCCTTCACCTTTACGATTTCTCTGTCTTGTTCTCATTGCTGGAACCACCCTGCTCCCATCTTTACCCACCTTCCTCAAACTCCATGCTGCTTACTGGATACAAGTGCTCAACTACATCTACAGCTCAACTACTGCCGGACTGAAGAGATTCGCTGCTGCCCCAATGCCTCGCCGTTGCAATGTTGTAAAGATGTCCCCAGCTTCTACAACACATCTACTGAAGTTATGTCTTCAACCAAAGATTGGGCTGATTCATCGGAGCCTCTCTATTAATGTTGCAGTTCTGCAACCAGTAACCGTCGTAAGGTTACAAACCACCCCAGAATCGAAAAAGGCTATTTGTTGTTATCTAAATAGTAAATTTATACTTAACGGCCTGCCATCCTCCAACACAGAGCATCGGTCATTGCCCACTGTTCCACGCATGCGCCGCAGAAAACACTGCTAACGCTCACCGTCGCTCCTTCAAGGCGATTGGTTTTGCTTTGTGTATGCCCGAGCCGTGCAGTTTGCAGTGCGACTTTCGGACGTGACGATTAAAGGTCTGAGCTGAGAGTGAGCAGGAGGCGGTGGAAAACGCGTTTTTATCAGCCACAGGCGTCAAGACTGGACAATGTAAGTACCTAGCCGGCTCGAGGATAGCATATAATGTCAACTACGTGCAGCTTCCATCCAGTGTTTCCTCAAGAAGGGGTGATATTTGCACAACCAGTGGGTGTTGACGCTGGATCTGGCCAAGACCGCCTGAGTGACAGTCGACCTCTCGGCCACCAACCCCGACTTCTCCCGTCAAACCAGACGATACCTTTGTTCACCGAAACCACATCTCCACCAGCATTTAACAAAATAATAATAACTCAACTGATGGTTTGCTTGTTGTGGGTTGTAGCCCGGAAAAGTGTGCGATGGTGTGGTTATTTCGGTTCGTTGGTGAATTTACTAGAGGAGTAAGCAGAGTGGAAACAAGCTGCCTCTCACACATGGCCGACGCGGTTTGGCGTGGCTTCTCTCAACATTTTGGCCACAGAGCCACGGGTCCTCTCACAAACTACGCCAACAGTTTAAAAACTGGTTCACAAGTCAACTTATTATTAAAAATATGAGCTCAGTCAGGATTCGTTGTTTAACAAAGAAACCCCACCTGACATAGGTTCTGTTGTCACCAGCACTGACGAGTAAAAGCGGAGCATTTTAAGTGACATACACAATTGAAATTCGAGACGTCATATATTATACATGAAATGGGGGGGGGGGGGGGTCAGCACCGTATGGCCATGACTTCGCTGTGAATTTAGCCCAAGTTTCAAGTTTACAATATTTGTCAATGTAGAAGGAGTATATTTATTGTGAGGTTCAGTTGATAGATTTTCTGGCGATTGGAAGTATAGACTTTATAGTTCAACGAGGACCTCCGTTGGGACAGGCACTACCTTTCAAATTCATGCGCCTATCTCTGACTAAGTCTCTGGGCTATATTTATTTTGCTTTCGATGCTTTTCTGCCTTACCTGTGTAATTTTTACTTTTCTGAATTTAATAGAGAAAATAATATATCATTCGTATAACTGACCGCATGTGAGACGCATTATTGCTAGCCTCTTTGGTCCGAATGAAAATGTTCCAAATCCAATACCGTTGGATACGCGGTTGTTGTGCATGACTACGTGGCTGTTGTCACTTTCTTCTTTGTTGAAAATGCTCGCCTTTTTCATGGTACGTGACCCCCTGCACGTGCACACAGAAACAACCAAATGGCGGTGTGTGTGTGTTCATTATCATTATTATATGGACTGACATGTCTGTGCACACCGGTCGTTAGCGCTCACTACCCCCAATATCTTGGACTTAGACTTAGTCTGTCCATTGTGGCTCAGTATCAGATCTAAATGATTGTAAAAAAATAAACAGATGTATATGTTAGCTCCTACTCGCAATGAGTAGCATAAACACTCACATAATGCATATTGAAGTTTTGTTATTGGGGGAAATTATAGCATGTTGTAACTAGATAAAAGATTCACCCGGTACTTGTAGTACACAGGTGAACGACAACGTAGTGTAAATAAATACGGGCGAAAATAGCTTTAGTATGGAACAGGAAGTAGCATGCCTGCCGCCAGTATCAAATGGATACTTATATCGGCACAGATTTGGTGAAATGGGAGAGAATGCAAAAAGACAAGATGGCGGCCATAGAACGCCATCAATTTCACTTTTAAATCTTATTAAACTAAATGTTTTATTATATTTTTCAACTCAAAGGTAGCGGGGAATATAAAGACATCAACAAAGAATAAATGTTGCTTCTTAGATTGTGAAATTAGGCTCTCATTTCATTAACCCGCTTTTTCAACCATTTTTATATAGGGCTGGTCTTCACCCGTGTTTGGCGAGTACTGGGTGAATCCTTTATCTAGTTGTAACGTGCAATGCATAAAGTGTAGATGTTGCCAGAATGTAAAACTCCAACAACCAACCAACATAAAGTGTAAATGACTGAGAATTAACCTTATTGCATTACCGGGAAACTGTCATTGAAAAACAATATTAGGAAGAAGGGTATATGCCCAGAAAGAGCACCGAAAAACATTAGACTATTCTTTATTTATATTCGTACATATTTTTGTAAGTCACTTATTTTCCTGAATGTAAGTGGCCTGGCTTTATTTCTCTTTAAGTAAAAAGAAGTAGACTTTATATGAACTTGTGGATAATATATTGTAGGATGATGTAAATCAGCATATTGTCCATAGCTGTCTAATAGTTTTGAAATTTTGTCATTTTCTCAGGTACATATATTAGATTGATCATTGTCTACCTTACTTCAGTTTGAAGTAACTTTGATTTAAAATTACTAACTTGAGAGAACTTGAGGTGTACAAAATCAACTTTACCATGTTTGTCAAAACTCTGACCGCCATGGGCTTCAACAATAACAAGTTCTATTAAATTGACGCAGTGTGTCCTTCTATGTAGCAACACTTACTAAATAAGTCGACCAGTATCTAAGTTCAAATCTAGATCAGGTGGCTTTCGAATATTTTAAGCTTTCATCGGAAAATATCAAAAACTCTCTCGGCTTGGGGTCTGGTGAGTTTTATTATTTTTAATTCACAATTTCTAGAAGCTCTTGCGAGATAACAGACCGACCCACCAAAAACTAATCAAGATTTAGTGAGTTTGACAATATAAATTGATTGTTCTGTCAAAAAGGCGTTTCCCCCGAACTGGCTGTATTCTGGCAAAACCAGGTACACAAACGTAGAGATGCTATTTGAAATTCTCCATGTTGTTTATTTCATAATGGACACCGGGCGCGGTTGCCGAATCAATAGAGTGCGGGCCTCGCGTGCAGGAGATCGGGAGTTCGGTTCCCGGTTGAGTCAGATCAATGACATAAAATTGATACTTGTCGCTTTCTAGTCTGGAATTTCGGCATTAATAGGGTAGGGCAAGGACTGGTTAGCTCAGTGTTAGGATGATGTGAGAGTTGGATATGCCTGATTTGCCAGTGGGGCAGCACTATAAAGTCGCCATGAGTGCACACTGTCACAAGTTGGTAGCTGTCCTGATATTACCTTAGATGTTGTCAGGATGTAAAACTCCACAAACATGGTTTTGCAACTAGAAATTAGTAGAAAGGAAGAAACAAAAACACAGTTAATGAAAATATTGCGCAACCACCTGGACTAGTGCCGCGGGTGGATTTGTTTTCAGGGGGGCTCTATTTATAATTTTATTGAAATAAAAAATAAATTGTTTTAATCAGGAATGAAAGATCTCCGCGATTTTGATGATCCCCGATTAACATTCACAAGATGCTATTGGCCAATATTGCACTGCAGCACTATCAGCGTAAGCCAATGCCATCATACACCATTCTGCACTGTCAGCGTAGGCCAATCCCACACTGCACCACTCTCTCCAACGATAATGTGCTGAGAGATCAGGTGGAATAGAGCTATGGTAGTGCTTGGAGAGTATTAGATGAAACCTGACTTCCGGGAATTTTCCTCGATTCCCTGACAGTGCTAAATCTATGGGAGACGACCCGCATTTTCACAGAAATTCACCATCGATTTCCCTTCTAGTAATAATAATAACTATTATTATCAGGATAGCGTGCTATTAATAATTACTGAATATAAATAATGTTGCTCCAATAATAGTTACCTCTTTTTCTTCCGGTGACCACTTTATCTCTGATTAATGTTTGCAGCTATGTTTCGGTCATGGTCAGGACAGAATTATACTGTATTTTGTTTACAAATCTTAGAAACACAAAGAGCTCAGGGAAGAAGGATCTCCGCGATTTTGCCGATTTCCACGAAATTTTTTAATATTTATCGATTAATGTTAAATAAAATGTTATGGAATCGCGATGTATATATGACAACAATTGGTTGGTTCGAATCCCGTTTTTATATGATATTTGATGTTCGTAGGACATAAATGTCAAAGAAAGAGTTAGGTATGGGCGATAATACAGTCACAGCAGGGATAGTTAAAACCTGACTTCCGGTGTTTTTCCGCATTTTCGCGGAAATTCGCAGTCGGTGTAATATCTCGGCTTGTTTTCCGCGGGTTTTTTTGCCGAGAGAGCTGAGACTGAGTTTTTTGGCGTTTTTTCCACTGACCAGGTTTTTGTTATTGTTTTTTTAATATGGGAGTCTTCTGGAAATGACAGTAGTAAATTCAGGTACATAAATACAGAGAAATACTATTTTTAATTCAGCAATGTGTTTATTTAATATTTACTCACTGTTTGCATGTTTTTGCAAGTGCGAAGGGAATTGTAAAGACATTAAGGCCTTATATGGTGCCTCGGCCACTGTGTTGTTGGGGCCAGCCTCGTTTTGTGCTCATGAATGTCAAATATGAATATTAATTAACCCCCCCAATTGAAGCCTATCATTGTCCAGCATTTTAACGCACTTACCTAGTGTAACTCTGCAATTTTCGCTTCAAACATCCGCGAAGTTACCCCCCCATAAAACAGACGATTTTAAATTAAAGAATGGTATAACGGTCGCATTCCTTACATGCGTAATGCGAATGCGACAACAAATCGAAACGCCTTGAAACCTATGAGCTACCTTCCTTACACGCATAATGCGAATGCATTATCCCGATCGGTCCATGTAGCGATCGATGCGTAATGCGTCAAGCTGGTGCGAATAGAAAAGCATCAGTCGCATTTGTCCATTGATATAAGGCTGGAGGAGGCGACTGATAAATACGGACAGCCGGAACAAGGTGGTACGAACAGAACAGCATCAGTCGCATTTGTCCATTGATATAAGGCTGGAGGAGGCGACTGATAATTACGTCAAGCTGGGTGTGAATAGAAACCTGAGTCTGATGTGTCCATTAGTTTAACACTAGGAGAGGTGACTGAGCATTACGGAACGGTCACGCACAAGGCTTCTGAGTGGAAACATATGGTAGTGGTGGTGGTCGGGGTTCCGGTTGGTAAAAATGTTACCAGAGCCACAAAAATATGAATACTTATCTATAATTTGGTTATAATAAAGGTAGGAACCCCCATGTGATGTACAAAAAGTTACATAGATATAAATGCAATATTTGGTTATATACAGAGCAGTATGGAGAATAATTGTTTATTTTTATTTTTTAAATATAGCCAGTCGTGTGCCGCATAACGCATTATGCATAACGTGTGTAAGGAATGATGGCATTCGCATTACGCATAACGTGTGTAAGGAATGCCACCTTTATGCTGAATCTAATAATAGCTGGCAGAAACTCAAAACCATCAGACTGAAACTTGAATAGTTAACCAGTCTTCTCTAATTGAGGAAAACTTGCTCCAGGTTGTTCTTTAAATTCAGCTGATGCTAATCAATTCGATTATAATTTCAGACGATGCCACCTACAAAAAGCAATGCTGGAAAGAGTAGGATGGGTGGTCCAATGAAAAGACAAGTGGGAACCGGGGGACGGATGGCAGGAATGCGGTCAGGCGGTATAAAGCGGGCCTATAACTATACGCACATGTCTGGTGTTAAACTACGCACCCATGACGCCAGCAAAATCCCATTCCGTACGGTAAAATCGAATGGCAAGAAGCGATCTGCAAAGGCGATCTCCCCCGATTCGATTCTCTCGGGCAACAAGCAGCAGGATGAAGCGTTGCTCAAACTGCGGATCCCACTCCACATCTGCAGTGTTCTGCCAAGCATCCGGAAGTTCACCGCAAAGAGCAAGTCCTCAAAGGGGAAGAAGATCTCAACCATGCACTTTGAGACTGAAGCTGAGACTGTGGCCGACCAGGAGCAGCGCAACCCGCATTTGTTCCCTAGTGTCAAGAAGCGGAAGGCTGAGTACATTAAGTATACAATTAGCCTGTTTAAGGAACACAGATTCCAAGGTATGATCTGGGATGTTGCTTTCATGACCAATGGCGACATTGTCATTACATGCAGTGAGGGCGCCATGTTGTGTGACAAGGACCTCAACATTAAGAAGCACTTTGAGAAGATGTTCCTGCCTGGCGCAATCAGCTTCTTTTCTGATGGCCGAATTCTTATCGTGGATCGGAGTTCAGATACAGTGAATGTGTATCGTAAAAACGCTACTTTCATCCGGTCCTTCCTTGCTGGGAAGAGTCCCATGGGAATGGTGGTGAATGCTCAGGATGAAGTGTTTGTGTCAGACACTGGTGATAAATGTGTTCGGAAGTTTGATATGCTTGGCCAGCATCTGTTTACTATTGCTACGAAGGGTGATAACTACACACTTCAGTGGCCGCTCTACCTGACTCTCTCACAGGATCAAGACATTTTTGTATCCGATGTCCATCAACAGAAAGTACTTCAGTTCAGTAAAGACGGCAAGTTCCTACAAATATGTGATTTGAAGACGCACGGCGGAAGTATTGTTTTGCGACCACATGGTGTGTGCGTAACTAGTGACAACGAACTGCTCGTACTCGACACATCTATAGGCTCAATTGAAAGCTTCCTCCCGAATGGATTATTCCAGCAGACGCTGCTTAATCCAGACGATGCTGTATTTCTCGAGCCCAAATTGTGCAAGCTGAATGCAGATGACAGCCTGCTTGTTGTGGGAGGCATGAAGGGGCTGATTCGCATCTACGAGGTGACTGTGAACTCACCAGTCTCATACACAATCAACCCAAACTCTCACAAAGCAGGCGCTGCTCTGCTCAGACGCCAGATGAGTGAAGTGAAGCAAGAAATAAAAGAGGAGCCTGCAGACCAATGAACCAGAGATCCGGCCGGGTTCTTACCTTGACTATTTTTGGTTCGAACAGTCCTTTTCAAGTCCCACCTTTTCTGTGACAATTTCTAGCAGAATGCAAGGACTTGCTATTTAATTTAAAATCCTCATTTATAAATATTTAATTAAACAAAACAAAAAGCTGTACATATTGCAAGCCCTTCCCTGACCATAGCTGAACTCTTCTGACCCCAGCCCCGTGCCCCGCTTCCCCAATGTGAACTAGTGACGTGTGCCAGACCGGAAGCTGAAGTTACCACAAACAAGTGTCTGCGTTGGATGACTTCACTCCACACACCCAGGAGATTGCTTGCTGTAGTTTAACAAATATATATCCAACGTTTTAGACATTTTCATGGCCACATTACACAATTACTTCTCCAGTCCCTCCTCACCCCTCCGTCCTCCCACAAACTAGGACGCATCGACATTTTAACACCGAATTTGACTGGTTTATGTTGCATCAACATTTGATTAAATCGTAAGTCATACCTGACTGCTGCCGAGCCCCCAGTTTGTGTTTACTTCTTATCCGCTAACCCTCCCTCTGCTCCATCCCCCTGTCGTGTACTTTGCACGGCCATTTAAATGTTGAAAAAATTGGATATCCGCTAAGCCAAAAAAAAAAACCAACTTTTTTGCTGTGTGTTTTTTGAGTGGCTGCATTTGTAAATAAACATGCTTCTCTGGATGGACAGATGTTGCACTATCCTGCTATGTCACAGAAAGAAAATCGCCTTGGTCCATGTAATACACCCCCCCCCCTCCTCTCCACACACACACTAATTACAGACTTCACTGTGCGATTACCCGCTGAGCAAGACTGATTTGCCAGCATGGCTGCATTATCTTGTTACATATTATTTCATTCATTCCTGTGTGCTTTGAAAGGTTTTAAGATGGTTGGACTAAATTGCAGCATGACGTCACATCCGGAGTGAGGGTAATTCTGATAGTGGAGACATCTGGTGGGCGTGTGAATGGTTAACTGGTGATGCTTTTACGCCCATGGTCGTAAATGTGAACTGTCCTATGACCTGTGATTCATCCTAGTGTTTACAGTTGACAGAGCTTTTCAGTAATTTTTAAATGCTTTTGTGTGTATACTGTATTCTCTTGGGTTAACTCCCATATGTGGGCTAACACCATCCACTTGGCCAATATTTCGTAAATGTCCATGTGTGGGTAAATGCCCGCCACCTTTCCCCCCCCCCCCCCCATTCCAGTGATTTGCCAATTAACGCCCATGCCGTTAACCCATGAGAATACGGTATGTGTATGTAATATATCAGGGATGACAGACCTCCACGGTTTCGTGAATATTCACTTTTTTCTTCTTTTTTTAAAAAGCTGATTAATGTTTACAAAGTGCCAATATATATGACTGCAATTGGTGAGTCTGAATCCCGTTCTTATATGACCTTAAGGGGCTGTCACATTAGGGTTTTTTGCGGGAGCGTATGGCGGCGTAGGCGCGTTACGTCGGCATACGCCGTATACGCTACTCATACGCCGCCAGATGCCGGCTTATGTGAAGCGTATGAGGCATACGCCGCCATACGCTTTCATAAATCCGTCCGTCCAAATTTTTTTGTGCATGCTCAAAAAAACTCGACCTGAGGGCGTATGGCCCATACTGTCAAAAAATGTCACAGCACGCTCCCATACGCTCCTCGTAGGTTCCACATACGCTCAAAACCACCCGAAAGGTCACTAAATGTCATCATAGGCCGGCACGCGCAGGACCTATGTAGGTTTTCAATACGCTCCCACCATACGCCGTAATGTGACAGGGCCTTTAGATGTTGCTAGAACATAAAACTCAAAGAAGAAATAGTTTGGAATGGGTGATAATACTATTACAATAAGGACAGTTGAAACCTGACTTCCGACGTTTTCCCATGATTCCTTGACAGTGCTAATCCTAAGGGGTGGGGGGGGGGGGGGGAATTTGTATTTTCATGGAATTTTGCTGTTAGTTCTGCCAGAAGTCGCTAGGTGGCTCCATGGTCTAGAATTGATTTCCGCTTTTTTTTTCTTTTGCCAAAGACCATTTTCATCCCTGATGTGTAAATATATATTTGAACCCTCCTTCCCTCGACTGCAATGCGTCCAACCGAAAGGAATCTCTTCAGTTCATTTAGATTCCTAATTGAATTGTAATCCTGTGTTTTTTGGGGAGCTCAGCACACACTGATTCAATTCCTACTGTTGTCAGTTGTCATTGTGACCAATATGACATCTAGTTTAGTGGTGGGTGGGATGGTCAAATGGTAGGATCAATATGAGCTGCTCCTGTAAGCTAAGAGTGACTTGCTATGTGTATATATCGGGATAAAAGATCTCCACAGGGTTTTTTATATTCATCAATTAACTTCACAAAATGCCAATATATGTGACAAGAATTGGTTAGTTTGAATCCCATTCTTGTATGACCTTAGAAGTTAGATGTTGCTAGAACAGAAAACCCAAACAAAACAAAAAAGTTTCACAAGGACAGTGGAGTGCTCTCCAAGGATAGTCTGTACTGACTGATCAATGGAATGGTGCTAGGATAGTGCTAGGAGAGTAGTGGATGAAACCTGACTTCCGGGAATGTTCCGCGATTCCCTGACAGTGCTAATCATATAATCGTCCTGATATGACCTTAGATGTTGCTAGGACGTAAAACAAGCAAGCAAGCAAGCAAGCTAATCCTATATGGGGAATTCCGCATTTTCGCTGAAATTCACCTTTGGTATAATAACCATGCTTGGTTCTGTCGGAAGCTCTCCCGATTTCCACGGTTTTTGCCGGAGACCACTTTCATCCCTGACATGTATACATATACATATATTTATATATTCATATGCATACACACATATGTATGTGTATTTATATACATATATGTATTACTGACCTGTTACAAGTTCTTCGGGTGCTGACTGTCCCACAGGTAAGCCAGGGTCTAGGTCTAGTCAGAGATTGACACGAGTTTTTCAGAACTGTGTGTTCAAATTTGTCATGTCATGGAAATTTACATAATTGTATGCGTGTGCACATTGATATTAATTAAGTGAGAGAAGTTGTCCTCTGTGTTCAACACCCAGCGTTGTAGGTTTTTGTTTTTTCTGGCTCCAATGCCATATGGAGTCTGTGGTTCGATGGTGAAATAATTCAGCGTAGTTTGGAATAAGTAGAGGATAGGCGAGCATAGGAATAAGGTGCGAGCATACTTAAAAGCCTGCCTTCCTGTGGGAGGAGTAATTTCAGACGCGCTTCAGATTATGTTAAATGTTAGTAATATATCGTGTCCACCGTACTAATTTACTTCGGTCCCTTAATTAACTTATTTTAAATGGGGTGTGGAACGGTTTGTCAGTGAAATACAGATATTTTTATTCTGAAGTACCATAGTCCATGGGGAATTTTATTTTTATATTTTTTAAAGAGGTCTTGATATGACCTTAAATGTTGCCAGGATGTAAAACTAATGAAAGAGTCTGCACATAAGCGGATGTCTTTATGCCAGGGTGCGGCTTCTGTGAGATACAGACATGTGATTTCTCGGGGGGCGGGGGGGTTCCAGCCGCCGAAACGCCTCTGAAATACACTATTTGCCTCCCTCTCGTGACTCAGTGAGATGCAGTGTCCCCACGATAACCTACAAACAAAATTCAGGTTTTTCCCCTGCACACAATCAAGCCTAGATATTTCTGATCTGGATGAGGTTATTTGCACCAGAACGGTTCCCACGGGTCACATTGAGCATGTGGGGGCGGAGGGTGCACCTGGGACTGCCTTACTAACACTAACAGGCCCATGGGACTGCTTTACGAACAGCCCCAAGGAACTTCTGCGTAGTTCTCACGCTACCTTTCACAAAAGTGTGGATGTTGCAAGGCTATCGGGATTTCATTGCTGTGCAATGGTTGAGTCTGGGTAGATTGTTTTAAATGTAGCGGTGCCGCTTCTACACATGGTTCCTGGTTGCTTTTGCAGTAGAAAAGGTGATACACTCAATATGAATGCCACTTCCTGTGTTATGCCACCTCCTAGCGAAATAAGCTATGCTTTGAATGTAGTTATTTCCCACAAATAACCACGCGTCGCCTTGTTAGCTATCATTTCAGAGACGGATTGCATATATTATCGTATTCTCTGGGGTTAACACTCTGGCCGTTTAAATTGGCAAATCACTGAAGTGGAGGGTGGGAGTTTACCCACACATGGGCACTTAAGGGGTGGGCGTTTACAAAATATTGGCAATGTCGGGTGTGGGCGTTAACCTGCGAGAATAGGGTGTTCTACCACATACTGCACTCTAAGTGTTGACAAATATTCCAAATTTGTTAAATATGAAACAAATTTAAAGTTGCATAGTCCGATGGAATTTGTTTTTCTATCAGTTCTGACATAAATATATTCGGTTGGCTGCTATGTAGCCTATCTCACATGCTTGAAGTAAGTGGCTAACATTGAAAGTGTAAACATGCTAAATTAATTTTGGTGTGCTCGTCAGAACCTTTAGCCCATAGGCTTCAGAAGTAACAGGTTCTATTAAAATTTAAATTGACTTAATATGGCCTTCTATAGGATATATAGCAACAAATACTGAGCAACAAGTATCTTAAGTTGAATATCTTGTTTCAGGACCGATCATGGTTGCTGAATCGGTACAGTGTGGGCCTCATGTGCACGAGTTCGGTTCCCGGTCGAGTCAAACCATTTTTTTTTTTTTTTGGTAAATATATTTATTCTGCTGAATAAGTCTTTTGTCAGTGCCGAAGCACTGGTCTTCCAGCCATTTTTCAATTCAGGGTTATTTACACAAAAGGTATATAGAATAAGGTGTACAATACCTGTTGAATACACAATTTGCACCATGTAACACAATGAAATTCTGAAACTCAAACGTTCCATAACAATATGGTACAGTAGTGTCATATAACCAGATCAATATTAGTCAGATCAATGTGAGTATTTACATAGTATTTAGAATGTAAGCAGAAGTTATCTTCTGTATTCACTTGGTAAATATCTTATCAAAATTGGGACTCGGCATTAATAGGATATGGCAAGGACTGCTTAGCAGTGTCAGGATAATGTGACTGAGTGGGTCATGGTGGTGGCAGCCTGATTTCCCAGTCAGACAGCACTAAGTCACCATGAGTGTGCACTGTCAGAAGTAGGTATCCAGCCTGATATGACCTTAGATGTTGTCAGTACATAAACTCCACCAACCAATCTTTTTTTGGACTATGCAACTTTAGGCGTTCTGTTGAGTGCTTCCACAATGAAGAATCTGTCCCATTCGGGCAGTGGTGGACTAAATGAAGCATGCCCTGACCTACTTTGGTGTCTCCGGAGTGAATTAATATTTGGGTGGGTTTGTTTTTAGTACAGTGAAACTTCTCTTAAGTTGATTGGCCATGAGACCGCCTTTAAATGGTCGGTTTATAGAGGGTTTTTATCGTTGCAATGGTATTGTATGTGCGATCGTTTGGGACCCAAATAAAGCGATCGATATCAGGGAGTGGTTGATCTGTGGAGGTGGTCGGTTAGAGAGGTTTTACTGTGCTTGGTAGCATATGGTGACCGGTGTGTGCTGGCTACTGTTGAACACAGAGGAATGCTGCGTATGTCATTCTGTACATTTGCACTGGTAATTGTGACTAGGTAAGAGTAAATTATGTCTGCTTGTTATGTGCTTATTTGTGTTCGTAAAGTTACGCTTCTCAAAGAGTGGCGGAAGTAACTCGTGTAGTACCAATGCGTACTGTATATATGTACTGGGTAGATAGTTAAATTTGGTTTGTTGCTAGCGCCAGCGCACTTGTCGTTGGCTGCTCCTCCGGCTTATCTCCTGGGCGCTTAGGTACAAATGACACTCCATCATTGCGCACCATATCAGTGGGCTGATTGACTCAATTTATTCTATTGCGATCATAATCTCCATATTTTAATTTGAAGGAGAGGCCGACATTTGCATCTCTTTCCCTTGGAATGCAGCGAATAGGATCCTGCATTTGAATGGCGCTTTGGCCAGAAATAGCATATTCTGACGCATATATTGCCCATAACCACTTCTTGTCCTTATCCATGTCATGCCGGGGTCTTCCAGATCAGTGCAGCAACGCTCCATTATCTAGACCCCCAAGTCAGGTCCTTACAACGGACATGGCATTGTACTGTCACCAGTTCACTGGTGATGTGACTGTAAAGTGTATGCTCGATATGGAGTTTCAGTTCTGTTGTTTCTTTTGGTGTTTCTCCACATTCTGCGGAACTTCCGTAATTAATTAATTAATTGGTGACATGTGTTGGGAGAAAGTGCTGAAATCTCCCTTGATCTGTTTGGTCTTTTTGAAAATGTTGAATGTAAGCGTGTTTTGATGCATTCTCTTCCATGACTGTGGTTGCCTTAAGGATGAAATTGTTTGGAGATTCTGCTGCATCCACTGTTATATCGAAGAGCCGATATTATTCGAAATAAAGTCTGACGCTGCTATATAAACCAAGGGACTTTCTTCGCGTATGAATTCTATTTGTGTTACTTTGATGTTTTCGGGTAAACCTTTACACTATTATAAAAGAGGGTTCACAGTGAGCTACTACCCACCACATTAGTTCACGCTAAAGCCATTAGATGGCGGGTTGACAGTGGAAATCCTCTGGATGACCATGTCCCACGAAGCATGCTCCACAATAGTCTGCTACCCACATTAGTCCTTCTACTGATGTTAGAGGGCGGAAGGGTGGTGGTTCAGTTGTGGAAATCGTCTATTGCAGACACGACTCAATTATCTTTGGAAAAGGGTAAATTTTGCCGTCTAGTGACAGAGGTGGCTGTGGGTTAGAAAAGTTCTCATTTGTTCGAAGAACTGTTCTTAGCTTTGAACCACGCTGATGATATTCCCCTATTGACAGTAATGGGACCGGATGCGGTGGCCGAATAGACTACATAACTATTCCAGCGGCGCGATGCATTGTGGGATGCGTGGAAGAAAAACAAACCTGCGAGAAGCACATGGCACATGCTAATACACTGGGTGCAGTTATGAAATGTGCTAGTTTCAGCTAATCTTAGCTCTTGTTTGAAGCATAGAACACTAACTAAAAAATATATATATAACAAATTAAGATATTAATCTTATATCCAGCATTGCATTTACATCAATATAATCAGCACATCTTATGCCATCTGCATTTAGATTGAGACAAATCTGGGCACTCGGACTAGTGTTAGGTCCATAGCCAGAGTCAGTTTGACTCATTTTATTTGTTTTTTTATTGATATCCTATGGTTAAGAACTTTTGTTGGGCCAGGAAATGGGTAGGGTTAATCAGACATTGGTTATATATTTCTTTGAAACAAGTTTTTGTTGACACATTTGCCATTTTAATATTTAGAACAAGAATTACTTACGTCTAATCAACAATGGTGATATAAACATCAACCTGTAAAGTGGCTGAAATTGTATGTTTCTTAGCTCAAAATGATTAATTATGGAGAGTTGTCTCTTAAACACATTCATTATATTATTATATTGCATCCATCCATGCATGTTTGTGCCAAATTGTTATGTATTTTGATTAATTCTGAATAAAATGGCAGTTTTACCCTATGCGGATCCCCAAACTCAATGGCCGTATGCCTTTGCTTTGCTGCCAACGCCGTTTTCAGCGCATGCGCAGTCGGAACGGTGATCGCGTCTATTGGGATTTTGAATCCCAGCAAAGTCAAATCCATGACTTATAAAATTAATATTTGTTGCGATCTAGCATGGCAATCATCATTTTCCACGGTATTATTTTCTGTATGGGATATGTCCCTCCCCATCCCCATTTAAAAGAGAAAAATAACAAACAGATAACTGCGAAAAGGCGTTTTGAATTTGATAATATTTTCTCCCCTCCATTTTTTTGGTGTAGAATTGAAATACACACACCACACCACACAGACACGCACACAATTCCTGCCAAAAGTGGGAATATTTGATAATGCATTTTAACTGCACGTGCTTAGATGGTGCTAGGTCGTGAAACTACAAACAAAGCCATCTGCTCGGCGGAATGACACCAGTGCGATATGAGGTCGCTAGAATATATTTCCTCCAAAGTAAAATAGCTTGGTGCATATACAATATTTTTTTTGTTAAGCCTATTGTGTCACTCTCCATTGGTGGGACAAATGGTTTCAGAATGTCCCTAACAAAAATTAGGTTTTGATCCTTTTAAAGCCCACTCCACCCACCAACTTGGGACCGGTGTGGCATGCTCAGCCGTGTACCGTGTTCAGCCGGATATCCCACTGCCACGGGCGCACGCCCAACCAGCCAAGAAGAAAGGAGAGAGAAAAAAATACTTTTCCTGGATTTTCTGTATGAAGATTGCTCACCACCATTAACAATGCCTTGAGTTTGACGGTACGCGCAGTGCAAAACATTAGTTTTAATCAAAATTAATAGAAATCAAGAACCCTAACCTTATAAATTTAATATAATCTTTTTGGTGAAGATGTTTTCTATATGTGTACCAAGCGATTTGTTAATAGGTGGTGTGCTTTTAGAGATATTTCACTTGCTCTTTATTTTTTGTATGAAAATTACTCACGTCCATTGACAATGCCTTAAGTTTGAGTATAGGTACACGGCTGAGTACGGGACACGGCTGAAACCGCTGATGCGGATTCCGAGGGACACCAGTTTGCCAGGGACACTTCCATTGAAATGCATTGTTAACGGCCGAGAGCAAATCTTCATACGGAAGAAGTCAAATATCTCTCAAATTACACCATCTAGAAACTAATCCCTTGGTAGACATATAGAAAACATCTTTACCATAAAGACTATATTAAATTGATAAGGTTAGGGTTCTTGATTTCTATTAATTTTGAATAAAACTAACGTTTTGCACTGCGCGTACTGTCAAACTCAAGGCATTGCCAATGGTCGTGAGCCATGTTCATACATAAAATACCGAAGAAGTCAAATATCTCTCAAATTACACCATCTAGAAACAAATTGTTTGGTATACATATAGAAAAGATCTTTACCACAAACATTATATTAAATTTATAACGTTAGTGACAATGCTGTTCGATTTTGCCGCATGTGCAGAAGCGATGTGTCCCTCGCAAACTGGTGTCCCTGGGAATCCGCAACACCGCCACACCGGGCGACTCGGGTCACCCGAGTCGTCAGAATTTCAAATCGAACACCGCGAGTGGAGTCGAGAAATATACGTGTCGTGTGCAAAAAGATCCGACCCCAGTAACCCACCTCTTGGCTAGGGTTTGCCAGGAGCGATGACGTCACATCTTGGCTGGTACCTGTAGTATAACGCCTACCGGTAGTATAACACCTACCGGTACAACTCCTCAGTGTTGTTTTAATACTTTTTTTTAATAACACACATTTTCAGCTTCTACAATCATAAAATACTTTAAATCCTATTTTGCTGTATTTCAATCGATTATTGGAAAATAATAATAACTTTCAGATTAAGCCAACATTTTGTCCACCCCGAGCGTATTCGTTTATTCAACCCGAGTGTGAAGATGTGCGCATGTGCCAAAAAGTGGCTCGGGTGACCCGAGTTGATTAATCGATTACACCCAGGCTGATTACTTGTTGAAAATGGCAAATTCTGTCAAAAAATGCTCCACTTCAACACTGGCAAAACAAACCACAAATGGGTTTTACAAATGTATTACAGAAGAAACAAACATGTGTTCTCTTACCTTTAACCTGGTCTTGGATTCATTTTATTATTCAAATAAATAAGCCTGATATAGCTAAATAAAAACTACTCCCAACTCCCAGTTTTCACTCTCAATCCATGGTAATTCCCAGGTGCAGATGTGTCATGGTATCCCTAGTAGAATTAGCTAGTGTACATCCAATTTATGCAACAATGCCATTTGTTGATCAAAGTACCCAGGAAAAAGGTATTGGTTTGTTGGCGAGGCTAACATAGGTAATTTGATCAACGAGGCAACTGGGTCACGTAGGTTTCTTGCTGTCTCGCGAAGCAACCGGTGCTCACTTTTCGCCCTACCGTCGCTGCTGCAGGTTCGCTCTGTTAACAACACACCCGAAGTGCGTAAACTACACGTGTTACTGATACTAAGCTGCACAGAATGCCACCAGCTAAGAAACGAAGAGGGCGTCCTCCACTTAAACCTGCAGCTGCATCGGCTAGCCCAAGGAGGCAGCCGAAAAGGAAGGCGAGCTCATCATGCAGACAGGCTACCCCTTCTACGGAAGTGTCTGACGAAGAATGGCCGACTGGGCAGAATGAGGTGACTCCACCTGTGTTGCCGGAGACGCCGGAGACGCCGGCTTTGCCGGCGCTGAGGGAGCTAGCGGAACAACAAGGGACCATTCTACAGCTACGGCAGGATAATAGGAGGATCTCGGGAGTAATGTCGAGGTTGAATGCTCTGGAAAGGATTGCTGCACTGCCTGGACCGCGTATCCCTCATCCGCCGCAGTCGCCGGTGCGTGTTGGGCGCCTAGTGCCGGCCACGCCTCCACCTCCTTCTCCTAGGCCTGAGCGTGCAAACCCTCCTCCACCCACGCCTGCTTCGCCTATGGTAATGGGTCCCCCGCCGTCAGTGTCGCGTGTCTTTAATTCACGTGCTGCTACCTACTACCCGCTTCAATCACCTGTACCCGCTTGCTCGCCTAGACCGATGACGCCTGCGCCTAGAATGATTCATGGAGTCACGCCGGTACACCACCAGAGGGTGGCGGCCATGGCGTCGCCTCACCCGACTCCGAGATATCAACTGATGCATCCGCAGCCGCCGGTGACTACTGACTTCTTGCTCGAGTCCACACAAGCGTTACAGAAACCAAAAGGTATGGACCTCTTTCCCCATAATTTTGTGACGCGTGGGGATGCGTGTAGAAGAATTGCCCTGGGAGAGGCCACATGGGCCGAATATTTCTTTGCCTTGAGGCTGCTGGCAGCACAGCCTAACTTTCCTCAAGTGTGGTTCCCTGCATTGTTACAACACAAGGAGGATTTGTCTTTAATGGCTATTACCTGGGACTGGCCTACGTGCCGACATTGGTCGGAGAAGGTTTTTCAAATGGTAGCGGATGGACGGCTAAGAGAGGGGTGGAACAACATGGCGGCCATTAAGGACATCCAGCGGGATGTCTGCACCGAGTCGGTTAGGGCTATTCAGGCTCGGGCGGTGTCACAGCATGTGCATGAGGCTAATAGGCAGCAGCAGTTTTCTCACGCTCGTGCCTCCTCTGAGGCGCCCCAAGCGGCGGCGGCTGCTTCGTCTGCGGCAGCCAATCCCATTAACCCACGCGAAGAATACAACAGGGACAATGACGGGAAACCCTGTTACCTTTGGAATTGGGGGAAGGATTGTGGCTTTTCCTCTCCACACGGCGAACTTCCTGATAAGTCACCGCACATATGTGCATGGTGTGCTTATAAGTTAAGCGGGTGCTAAATCATAGGGAACAAGACTGCCTAAAGAAACGGCGGTTCCTTGATAAAAAGGCTTCTACAGAAAGTTTGGCGGGTAATCCTGTAAGTTCGATTGATTGTTCATCTGCCTTTGGTAAATCGCTTACCCGAAATACTGATGCCGAGTCTGGCAGTGCTGCTCTGAGTTCGCAAAATAATCAATTAACTACTGAGTGTAGTCTGCCCTCTGATAATTGTAATGTTGTACAAAATGATTTATATGTGAATAATGCATTGATTAGTGAGGATGTTGCTAGATTAGTATCTCGACCCCATGGCCTGACCAAGCTGACATGTTTGGGTGCGGGGTCATGTGACGTTACAGACCACGTGGGCTCTCAGCTGGCGAGCGGCCATGACCCAGTTACGGTAGTGAAGCCGGCGCCTAGTGGTGACCTAATTATATCCCCTGACCATGTCACGCGCTCTTCGAGTGACAGTCTGTCTGATAGTTTAGCCATTAATCGTGGATTATGTGTACCTGTACTGACATCCGACACTGATGTTGAGCCACTTCTGTCTGCACGGAACGAGTTAGGTAGTGATAATATAGTAACCTTGCACTTGAATGGGGATGATGTAGTGCCGGAGATCTCTTTCGATTGGTTTGATACACCGATTGAAGTAGCACTGTCATTGCATAATAATGCTAGGTCTGGAACGTTTGTTGCCCCGCCTACACCATTGTTGTTTAGGGAGTCGCTTATGAGCTTCTGGTCAGTGTCGTCGGATGAGGCTTGGTTCAATTTAGGTATTTATAGGGATATCTACGATACGGTGAGGGTGACGGGGCTCCCTAACTATCTGCAGGCGCGTATTTCTGTACCGTCTGGACTACATATTCCGAAATGGAGGGCGTTGCTGCTCGATTATCCTGACACGTTGCTAGTTGATCACTTGGAGTTCGGGTGGCCTCTGGACTATACGTCGACGCGAATCCCAACTCCAACTTATAAAAACCATTCGGCAGCGGCGGAGGCAGACTTGCATATTCGCAAGTTCATTAATACAGAGCTTAGTCATGGGGCACTTGTTGGTCCGTTTCGCTCCTTGCCTTTCGTGCCGTGGACTCAAGTTAGTCCAATGATGACACGACCGAAGAAAAATTCTTCAGATAAGCGAATCATTATTGACTTAAGCTTCCCACGGGGTAAGAGTGTCAATGCGGGCATAGTGAAGGGCTTTTATTTAGGTGCACCTTTCAACTTCTCATTGCCGTCGGTGACTACATTGATGGAGAGGCTAACGAAATTGGGTACTGGGGCGTGGATGTGGGGAGCGGATTTGGCTAGGGCTTATAGACAGCTTAGGGTTTGCCCGCTTTCCACGCCACTGCTGGGCATTTCGCTTAATGACAGTTTTTATATAGACATTGCTCCGCCCTTTGGTTGCCGGACTTCAGCGATGGCGTGTGCACGTACTACTCGAGCTATAGTGTGGCTCCTTAGGCAAGAAGGTTTCTTTTCCCTTTGTTATTTAGATGACTTTATCGGGGTGGAGCTGACTAGAAAGAAAGCTGTGAGGGCGTACGGTAGGTTTCATGAGTTAACGGCGGAGCTTGGTTTGGCACTAGCGCTAAACAAATGCTCGTTGCCGGATACCGAAATTGTATGGTTAGGATTTGTTATTAACTCTGTGGAGATGTCGGTTACCTTGCCAAAAGAAAAAATTGCTGATGTAATTGAGGAGTGTATGGGGTGGAGGACCAGGTCTAAAGCATCTAGGAAACAAATACAGAGTCTAGCGGGTAAGTTGCAGCATCTATCGAAGTGCATTAAGCCGGCTACTAGGTTTTCTAATAGGGTGCTCGAGGCGTTAAGGGCCTCCCCGTATGTCGGGCAGCACTCGTTTGACCCCGATTTGCTCCTCGATCTTGAGTGGTTCCAGAAGTTTGCTGAATCATATAACGGGGTGCAGCTCCTGCCAACTAAGCCTAGGGATGTTTGGATAATAGAGTGTGATTCCACTCTTAAAGCGGGAGGGGCTTTCTCGCCTAACAGATTCTATAGCGTTGAATACTCGTTACAGTTGCAGTCCTCCTCTTTGGCGATCACACAGCTTGAAGCACTTAACTTGGTCCATGCCCTGAAAGTTCTTCTCCCCGATAACCCCCATGAATATCTAGTTCGAGTTAATACGGACAACTTGGCCTCTCAACAGGTGCTGGAATCAGGGCGGGGAAGAGATAGAGTCCTCTGCGCATGTGCTAGACAGATTTGGCTCATAGCGCCTGATCTGAATTTCGAGTTGGAAATATGCCACAAGCCGGGAACTGAACTAGTGCTAGCAGATGCGCTTAGTAGGGCGCCTCATTCTGAGAGTAGTGATATTAAGGCGAGGTCTGTCTGTAAGGATTTAAAGTTGGAGAGAGTTACTGTGCTAATTGACTTGAAAACCTTGGTGTTTTGATTGATTCTGTTTCCTGGAAGATAGTTAACTGTTTTGGCTCTATCTTCCAGGGTACTCGGTAAAGCACCATCAGCGGCTGATCAACAGCTATACGAGTGCACTCGCTCCAAGAACGTGGAAGAACAAGGCGGCGCATATATCGCTGTTCCTTAGGTTCTGCCAGCAACACGAAGTTCAGGCCTACGCTCCCTCCGTATATGATTTGCTCTCTTTCCTGTTATTTCTTAGTGATCGACTGAAGTCCCCCAGAGCAGTAGCCAATTACTTTAGCTCGGTCAAGGTATGGGTGACTGCAGGTCCTGGTAATGCCTTAGCATTTGAAGCTCAAGAACTTAAGACGATGAAAAGAGGTTTGTTCAAGAACTCCACACACGTAATCGCACGTGCACCGCCCATAACTAGCTCTGAATTTAAACAGTTGATTAAGTTCCTATATGGCCTAACGCCTCCGCCGATAGTTCTTATTGCTGCGTTACTGATATGTTATTTTACTCTGATACGCCAAAGTAACTTAGTGCCTAACTTGGTGTCTCTCCGAGATAATCCGCATATATTAAGATTCAAAGATGTAGAAATTAGACATGACTCATTATTAGTAACAATAAGATCCACTAAGACTAGATCAGTCTCCTATGCGCCAGTTATCTTTAAACTGCCTATGTTACCTGGTTCCTTGTGTTGTCCGCTAAGAGCCTGGTCTAAGTATTGTCAAACCATTGCTCCGAGAGAAGATGCGCCTGCATTCTTACTGCCGACGGGGCTTCCCCTGACAAATGCCACCCTCTCCAGAGTCCTTAGGATATCTTCATTTCGTGTTTTCGGTATAAACAAGGGTTTTACCCTGCATAGCCTTAGGAGAGGGGCCGCTCAAGCTTGTCATGGTACAGGTCTGACTCTTGATGATCTCATGTCAGCTGGTACATGGCGGAGTTCAGCAGTAAACGTCTATCTTAAGAACATACATATTAGTGCGGCCCCCGCAGCGCTCGGACATTTATTGGTTTGAGCGCTGGTAGAATCTCTAAGTCATTTTCCTGTTATTGTCTATGTTACTGTTATCAAATTCTATACACGTTCAATTACTGCGCCATAACTCGGAATATAGCTTTGTATCTCGTTACTGCTTACAAACTTGCTCATCTGAGTGCTGCGTTTATTGTATTATTCTGTACTAGTTAAGAAAGGCCCAGTCGCCGTATAAGCTCAGTTATTCATGATCGCTCAACTTCCTTGAAGTTACGGACTTGTTTTTTCTTTAAATAAACTGTGTTATATTTAAATCCATATCCGTCTTGTGTTGTCTCGTTGAGTGAATTAATACCCGTAGAGATTCCGAGCTTCCCATTCAAATAAAACAGTATATGTTTTAATTTGAGAGAAAATGCACACAAAAATGATTGAAATTTGAAGTTAAAAGAATTTTCATTTTAAGTGCTATTTTCTACTGAAAATATAATTTTAAAAGTTGGTACTGAATTAAAGAGAATTTAATTTCCTGTCCAATCAGAATTACCAGCGCTTATGCAAACCTATGGCGCTCATGCGCACAGCGATTTAATGAGTAAAAATTGGGGGTATTTTTTTGGTTTTTAGCACATTAGTTGTTTAAGCAGGGGAACTGTTCTTCCTCATTCCACTGCTCCTTGCCCTAGTTATATTTTGGGAGCTATAAAAAATGCTATCTTTTTAGCTTTGAGCAAGACCGATAGAGTAACAACCTAAAAATGCCCATATCTTCCTTAATATTAGATCAATTTTGACAAATGAACTGTCATTTTCTTTCAAATTCAATATCCTAACAAGTGAAATCCATTAAATCAAGCTCAAACCTGTTTTTTTAAATCCCTTGGGATACCGATGTAGTAGTAGTACTTTTTACCTGACTGGCCATGTGCAAGAATTTTTGCTACTTTTGAAATGTATAAAATCATTGTAAAATTAAAATAAACGTGTATTGTATATAGATTATGATGTAAATAGAAAAGAGCATATTGAGGATAACACAATCTCCAGATTTCATGGAATTATCTTGTACATGTGTTTTTCTGTGCCATTTCAAGCTTACTCAAAATTGGGCATTTTTTGCCAATTTGATCACAATCATTGTAAAATTAAAATAATTCACATATGTCAAAGCGTATTGTTTATACTGTCCATAGAAAGAGCATATTGATGATAATAAAGCCTAAAGATTTCATGCAATTATCTTGTACAGGTGATTTTCTGTGTCGTTTTAAACTTGCTCCAAATTTTTTGCCAGATTTGATCATAATCATTGTCAAATTAAAATAATTCACATATATCAAAGTGTAGTGTATATAATGGAAACAGAAAGAAGATATTGAGCCTAATAAAGCATGAAAATGTCATGCAATTATCTTGTATGGGTAATTTTCTGTGTCATTTAACATTTTCTCAAAATTGTGCATTTTTTACCAGATTTTATCACTTGCCAAATTGAGGTGTGGAGCATTTTGGACCTATTTCTATCAACATTTCCCAATTGTATGCGGTCCTTAAAATGATTAGTGGCGACAAGACTCACCCATAGGTCAGGAAGAAATAAGAATAATCCATCTGGGGTGCACTTTTTTTCCACAAGCCCACCTCCAAAAGTGCTCCACAGCTAAATTAGAAAAATGGTGAGTTATGGGAAATTGTAGTTTTTAGCATTTTTGAAGATCCATATCTTGAAATGTAACCATCTCATACCCCTAGATCTCTATATTCTCTTTATACAGGCCATGGAATCACCAGAAAAAAACATTAGAAGTGAGATAGGGTGATTAGTCTTAATTTTGGGGACCATCAAAAATGCTTTCTTTTTAGGTTCGAATGGGCCCAATTAAGTAACAAAATAAAAACGCCCATATCTTCCTTAATATTAGAGCGATTTTGACAAATGAAGTATCATTTTGTTTCAAATTAATTATCCTAACAGATGAAATCCATTAAATTAAGCTCATACCCGTTTTAAAAAATCACTTGGGATACCTACTAATAGGATAGGACCATACATAACTGGTTTGTTTGGGGTTTTATGTCCTGGCAACATCTAAGGTAATATCAGGATGGAGTCTTCGTAGGGTGGCAGGTTCAACGGGGCTCTACTCCTAAATAAACATTTATCTCCACCATGCCTTACTGTTGTTCCGTCGTTGCAAATAATAGTACATACAACACCTAACTGTAAGTTTTATAGTTTTCGTTTATTATTCACTTTTATTCAACCAATTTCTGACATCCGACAAGCACAGCCAGACAAGATAATTCATTAAAATGAACTGTTTTATATAATAGCAGGGTCCGTACACCTGAGAAGATATGGAATTCAATGCTGCTTTTGATAGGATATATCAGACTAACTTAGATCAGTGGCAAGACTAAGTACCTAAAATAGGTTATTTCTAAGGCCTTGAAATGGGGCAAATGAAGTGGGTTTTTGGTTTTTTTGGTCCATTAGTTGTTTAAGCAGGGGAAATTTCAGTCATAGACGACTGGTCTTCCTCATTCCACTGCTGGTCGAGCGAAAGCCCGAGCCTACACTTTTACCAACCCAAGGGATTTTTAACCTCCCACACCACATAGACATGGTATGAGAGCAACCGGCCTTTGATGACGCTGTAAGTTATCCACAGCGGTGGAAATCCAAATTGGCAGAGCTGGGGGCATGGGGAATCGAACCGCCGACCCTCAGATTAGGAGTCTGACCTAGAAAATAGTCAGACACTCTAACCACTCCGCCACTGAGACCACGTCCCGTACGAACCCTGTAATAGGATCTAGACATGGTCTAGCTTAGTCAGTCCCTGTACTCCTTCCTGCATTGTGGACATAGTATCAGGTTGCACAAATCAACTGCCAAACATCACGCATGATAGCAACATTTTTTCTTTTTAAGTCTGGTTTGACTCAGTCGGGAATTGAACCCATGTCCTGCCACACATGGTGGTCACTCTACCACTAGTCCATCAGTATATTATGGGAGGTATGTGGCAATGTACAGTTTCCTTCCGCACCTTTGGACTAAGTTTGAAAATGAAGGATGCTAAATTTCATTCCATAAAAACAGATAAAATTATCCCGTCGCATAATTTGACGCCCTATAAATACATTCACAATACTGCATCGGATCAAGTGGTTAACAATTATAATATACCAGGATGTTAGTTTGTACATATATAATATATATTAGCATTCAAAATAAGGCTTGTCAGCTTGTCTGAGCCAAGTGAGTGTAGGAACAAACAAGCTTTTTTTTAAATTCTTTTAAATATTTACGCTTTACCAGAGGGAAAACAGTCTAGTACATAAATATTGAGATGTAATTTACAGTATTGTGGGTAAAGTTGATATGCTTTTAACTTATTTTTCTACTTATTATTTCTATGGTATAAGCAATGTATCTGTGTTATTTTTAAATGGGGAAAGCACCTCATAAGTATTGTACTTCTGCTTTCTCCTTTTTCATGTGAAGAAAATACTGATATAAATATCAATTGTGTGTACATTGATCATGTGGAAATAATAATTTTATTATTGTTATGATTATAAGCTTGAGCTTTTCTGTTGGACAAGCGAAAATCTTGGGCTGAAAAACATCTATTTTGCGAAGTAATTTACCAAGTGAAGTCATCAAAATGTAATTTAGGACATTTGTTTAGCTTTATTCCCGTAACTTGACGAGAGTTGCGTCCATGAGTCGGTCTTAATGTCGGTCTTAATGTCTCTCAGCTTCAGGTTTCTCTTGCCGGTTAAGGGATACCATCAAGAGAAACCTGAAGCTGAGAGACATTAAGACCGACTCATGGACGCAACTCTCACAGCAGAGAGCTAAATGGAGAGCGGCAGTCAAGTAATGAAAGCAGTCTTTGTCGCATCGCGACCGACAGCATGATGATGATGATTCCCGTAACTATGGAGGTTAACTCAGATATTAAAGGCAAGTACTGCGGAAAAAGGAAAATGTAGGCGGACAAGTAAAAATCACACTAGACTTGTGCCATGGACAAGTGAAAAATGTTGGGTTATTTCTGTCACTATATGTGTATTATAATTAATTATAATAATATAAAGAACGCAGCGTATACCAAGGGTTTAATTATTATTTATTATTACTGTTTGACTGTATTACATGTATTAGGAGTCGCGCGTCCGTGCCAGTCAACGCGCAACTGGCACGCGCGAATGAGGCGCGAGTTGCGCACCCGCGCATTTGGCACACACACGAATGAGGCACCACCTGTATAGCGCCAAAATCAACTTCACTCCTGCTACAATTTTCTTTTTGTAGGTGGGCATATTTATGATCCCCACCAGAGAATTATAATAAATAAGTACTCAGCCCAACTCTCATTTGTCTACCTTTCTTCCGCAGTGACTTATACAAATATATATCCCCTGTTAAAGGCCCGCATCTACAAACTGGGTTCTATTTGCAATTATATATATATATACACACTTATACATCTCTGTACTATATATATATTATGTATATATATATATATATATATATACACACTTATACAGCTCTGTGTACTATATATATTGGATATACGGGTATAAATCATCGGTATGAGGTATTGTTGCTATTATTATGATCTCTTGATGATTTGATTATCGTCCATTAACAGACTTATATTGATTTACTGCGGCATGCTTGCCTATGGTGGCGCCGCGACCGGCAGTTCTTGGTACCTATGCCTCACTCTTCGTGAGATCACTTGCTGCTAAAAGTTGATATATATAGTACACAGAGCTGTATAAGTGTGCATGATGTAACCATATGGCAATAATACTTTACGGCAGTTATTTGGGTGTAACAAGCTTTATATTTATATAATTACTCATCACTCACCGTTCTTGGTTAGTGCAGTCATTTATCAAAACAAGCATTTGGAACAACAAAAAATTTTGTTAATTGGTGATCGTCCTTTTAAAATAAACTAAATCAGGGTCGGGCGAGCGATTTTTATTTTTGACGTAGACATAATACGTAACCAGAGGCGATGACCTGATGAGTTGAGTGTCCGCCTCCCGTTCTGGTAGGTCATGGGATTCAAACTCCCGGGTTTGACTGACTGAGTCAAACCAATGACTTGAAAATTGGTACAAAAGTGTAATTGCTGCTAGCCCAATACATTTTAAACAGGTTTTAACTAAATTAAAAATCCAGGGGGAGGGAGGGGGGGGGGGGGGGGGGGGGGGCGGGGCGATTTTTCAGGCATGGGCGGGGGGGGGGGGGGGGGGATCACCTTTTTTTCCCACTTCTTTATTTCTCTCTCTTTTTTTTGCATAAGTAAACTATTCCAATTCAAATAATAGATGATTCTATTTTTCAGAAGTGTTAGTTCTGTTTGTTTTATTAAAAATAATTTGAAAGAATAAAAAGATGTAATTTAATCTTAGCATATTTGAAAAAGATATATTTAGATACACTGAAATTTTATGTTTCATACAGCTAGGCCTACTGCACTGTACTGTTTGAGGGGTGTGTGATCTAATTCAACAGATTTATGACTTTTAAGAAATATATATTTTTTAATCCACAATACAAATGTTTTTAATTTATAAGATTTGATTGTTGTTGTCTTACGTCATATCATGACGGTAGCTTATAAGAACAAAAGAAATGTAGATTCAGACGGAGCAAAGCATAGTGCTACATTAAAATTAAAGCAGACACAGTTGAAGTAAATTTCAGTGTAACTACTGCAGAACTGGCGACTTGGGAGCGGGCTTTGTGTCGGTGGCGAAGTTGATGTGGTTCTGGAGTAACTTTTTGAGGACCCGCTCACGGGAGTCAACATTGGAGGCCTGCCACATGAAAAGCTCGTACTGCACCTAGGAGCAGAACAAGTCTTAGTTAGACGCAGAACAGAAGACACCGGCCAGCTAGATTGATAGATTGATTGATTGATTGGTGGTTTCTTTAAGCCGTGTCGGCAGTATAGGTCATATTCACGGCAAGAATTGTTTGTTTTTTATTCAACCATCGCCGTTACATATAATGTAAAAGCATACAATCAATTATGTGTCAATAGACACTTAAGAATGTTTTAAAGCTCACAATCATATAATTAAATAAACAGATGAAACAATTAATTGAAAAAAATTTGTTTTAATGAACTATATGAGGTAGTACAGACGAGCTGCCCTCAAAAAAGGCTAAAATGTCTTCTTGTTTTACTTTAGTAAAAAGGTGATGCATCCTGTTTGCAGTGTAAAATTGTTGGTGCAGTGCCATCAAATCGACACAGTTTAGTCAAATGTGCTTGACTGTCAGTGGGGACTGACATCCAATACATTCAGGGGGAGGGTCCCCCTTGAGCAGGAAAACGTGTGTTAGCCATGAGTGGCTAATACGGCAGCGGCTAAGGACCACTTGGTCCCACCGACCCCCCCCCCCCCCCCACATGAGACTGTGGTGGTTTTCCCACAGCCCTTTCAATTTCATGTAATTTGTTAACGTTTTCATCCCGCTCATTTTGCCATTTGAATTTGATGTGGGTGGCTATTAGTGGTTTCAAATCAGAGTGGGGTATCAGACATGGTTCAACATCATAGTTCAGAGCCTCCTTCGCAGCCCGATCAGCTCGTTCGTTTCCCTGGATGCCGGCATGGCCAGGCACCCAACACAAATGTATGTTATATCCATCTGTTGCCAGCTGGTTCATTTTGCCACGAAAGGGTGGTCCGTTTTTAGCCCAGAAACTGCTTGTATATGACATATTTAGTGTAGTTGGATAGTTCAATGACTTCCAATGTGAGAAGGAGTGCTCGGGCTTCCACCATAAAAATCGAGCGATGATCAGGCATGGCAAACTCCCGCACCAGCTGCCCAGCTTAGGTCTTTCGAACCATTGGTATACATGGAAAAGTGGTCTTCAAACTGGCCTTGAATCTCTGTGTACAGTCGCTGATACTAAAGTGGATGTGTCCCACACTTCCTAAGTTCTGTGAGTCGGAGGATGACCGATGGCTTCCTCAGCGACCAGGGTGGATGTTCTGGGACCTGGGTATCCTCCAATATACCTAGATCCAAGTACAAAGCCTCCAAATGAGGTTTCACCTGGAGCCCCAGGGGCCGAATGAGATTTGGCTGGGCTTCATACTTGGACTCGTTGTGCGTCTCAAACACACAACTGTATGCAGGATTCAATGCATTTGTTTTTAATTTAACAACATATTGCACATCCAGTTTGGTTCTCCTTTTGTCAAGTGATGGTTCATTGGCTTCGACGTATAGGCTCTGAACTGGAGAGGTGCAAAAGGCACCAAGGGCCAGACACAGCCCCTTGGTACATATTATGCTGCCATAATCTAGCCATGACCGAACTAGGGTTCAGTACAAGGCGAGCAGAAATTCTGTGTCCGCTCCCCACTCCAACTGGACAGCACCCTCAAAACATCTAGCGCTTTCAAGCATTGTGTTTTTAGGTACTTGATATGAGGCACGAAACACAGCTTCGTGTCGAAAATGAGACCCAAAAATTGGGTTTCTTTGACTACTTTTAAGGGATCAGCATCGAGGGCAGTTAAACATAATATGGACCGACGTACCATGGCATACGCACACTGACTGCAGGACTTACCGGGATGACGGTGTAGCCCATCAAGCTGAGGTGACGCAGTTTCATGGCGTATTCTCCGAGTAGTATACCAGGCTTCCCTGTGCGGCAATGTTCAGGCATCACTGTCACCACCGCCAACCTGTGTGCAACGCATGAAAAGGTAGTCAATGATGCATCACTTGGACATGAGTGAATCAATGAGACATCACTTGGACATAAGTGAATCAATGGCACATAACTTGGACATGAATGAATCAATGGCACATCACTCGGACATGAGTGACTCAATGACACATCACTTGGACATGAGTGAATCAATGACACATCACTTGGACATGAGTGACTCAATGAGACATCACTTGGACATGAGTGACTCAATGAGACATCACTTGGACATGAGTGACTCAATGAGACATCACTTGGACATGAGTGACTCAATGACACATCACTTGGACATGAGTGACTCAATGAGACATCACTTGGACATGAGTGAATCAATGACACATCACTTGGACATGAGTGACTCAATGACACATCACTTGGACATGAGTGAATCAATGACACATCACTTGGAGATCACTGAATCAATTACACATAACTTGGACATGAATGAATCAATGGCACATAACTTGGACATGAGTGAATCAATGACACATCAGTTGGACATGAGTGAATCAATGAGACATCACTCGGACATGAGTGACTCAATGACACATCACTTGAACCTGAGTGAATCAATGACACATCACTTGGAGATCACTGAATCAATGAGACATAACTTGGACATGAATGCATCAATGGCACATAACTTGGACATGAGTGAATCAATGACACATCAGTTGGACATGTGTGAATCAATGAGACCACTCGGACATGAGTGACTCAATGACACATCACTTGAACATGAGTGAATCAATGACACATCACTTGGAGATCACTGAATCAATGACACATAACTTGGACATGAATGCATCAATGGCACATAACTTGGACATGAATGAATCACTGACACATCACTTGGACGTGAGTGAATCAATGAGACATCACTTGGACATGAGTGAATCAATGAGATATCAATTGGACATGAGTGAATCAATGACACATCACTTGGACATGAGTGAATCAATGGCACATCACTCGGACATGAGTGAATCAATGGCACATCACTTGGACATAAGAGTGAATCAATGGCACATAACTTGGACATGAGTGAATCAATGAGACATCACTTGGGCATGAGTGAATTAATGACACATCACTTGGACATGAGTGAATCAATGGCACATAACTTGGACATGAGTGAATCAATGGCACATAACTTGGATATGAGTGAATAAATGAGACATCACTTGGACATGAGTGAATCAATGGCACATCACTCGGACATGAGTGAATCAATGACACATCACTTGGACATGAGTGAATCAATGACACATCACTCGGACATGAGTGAATCAATGGCACATCACTCGGACATGAGTGAATCAATGGCACATAACTTGGATATGAGTGAATAAATGAGACATCACTTGGACATGAGTGAATCAATGGCACATCACTCGGACATGAGTGAATCAATGGCACATCACTCGGACATGAGTGAATCAATGGCACATCACTCGGACATGAGTGAATCAATGCACCACTTGGACATGAGTGAAACAATGGCACATCACTTGGACATGAGTGAATCAATGGCACATCACTCGGACATGAGTGAATCAATGACACATCACTTGGACATGAGTGAATCAATGACACATCACTCGGACATGAGTGAATCAATGGCACATCACTCGGACATGAGTGAATCAATGGCACATCACTCGGACATGAGTGAATCAATGACACACCACTTGGACATGAGTGAAACAATGGCACATCACTTGGACATGAGTGAATCAATGGCACATCACTCGGACATGAGTGAATCAATGACACATCACTCAGACATGAGTGAATCAATGAGACATCACTTGGACATGAGTGAATCAATGACACATCACTTGGACATGAGTGAATCAATGACACATCACTTGGACATGAGTGAATCAATGAGACATCACTCGGACATGAGTGAATCAATGACACATCACTTGGACATAAGAGTGAATCATAGGCACACCATTTAGACATAATTCATTTGTGAGAGGTGGCCTAGTTGAGGTTATATCATTTTGTGTCGCCGCTAGTATTTCTGACCTCCAGTGGACTAGGACATTGTTTCTTATATGGGCATGTGCTTTATTATATTAAAACAACCCGTCTCGGAATTTAGATAATCTACAGACGTCCATTAATTCATTAGATAATGACAGAATAAACTAAAATTTACTAATGATTCAGTCTGGCTTTATTGGATTTTCATTGTTTTTTTTTGTTTAAATTTTAAAAAACTGTTATGAAATTTTAAAATAGAAAAGACAATTATATGAAACATACGTTTTCTTTGAACAGTCCTTAATTTCTTGAATCTTAACTGGGCGGCCATTTTTGTCCAAGTTGATTTCGTAATCTGAAATAAAGCAACATTCTGGAAATTGTCACGCCGATATTCCTCTGGTATTCAGGTGGCAGGTAGCATACACTTTCTTAGATACACAATAAAATATTGCATGAGTAAGCTATTGATCATTTGTTGTCACTTACAAATTGCTTCTGTTGGTCAAGATGTTTAATGGTGGAATGAATCTAGAACACAATCCAATATCTTTAAATGTTAGGTTGACCACGTAATGTTGCGTTATTACCTTCCAGCAAAGAATTCTTACTAGAGTGATAGGGCACATGTGGCCGGCTCCCCCTGGTCTGTTGAGTCAACGCAGTGCGCAAAGGTGACGACAAGAAGAAACACATGCTTCCAGAATTTATCCCTGATCTCCGCCCACTGCGGCTTCACAGCGCCAAGTGACCAGCCAGGTCTCAGGTAACCTCTCAAGGTGAGGGGAGCCACTAGCCAGATGCAATAGGAAGGGGGGTGGTGGACCCAAATCCCGCTAGCCTGCTGCTACCTGTCCCCATAGACAAGCAACAGTGGGCGGTGCAGTCCCTGCCGCCACCAGGTGGTGGTAAGACTCATAACCAGACTACTACATTAACAAAGAGAGCTCCAGCATCAGTAAGACACTCGCCTCTCAATATCTGCACTTACTTGCAGAACGATGACTTCTTGAGAGCTCAGGCAGCGCTTCACTTGGGTAATCAAGACAGCAATGCCGTCACGTATTTATTGCACACGCACTATGCGTGTCTTTTGTAGTAGTCTGCAATGACCTCTCAGGCAAGGAGCCACATGGACAGGTGGGCGTGGATAGGGTTTTGTTTGTTTGTTGTTGTTTTTTTACATCCTAGCAACATCTAAGGTCATATCAGGATGGGTACCGACTTGTGACAGTGCGCACTCATAGTGACTTTATAGCACTGTCCCACTGGGAAACCAGGCCGCCAGCACCATGACCTGGTATCCCACTCAGTCACATTATCCTGACACTGAGCCCACCAGTCCTTGCCCTATCCTAATAATGCAGAGCACCTGGCTTGGAAGCATCAAATATCAATTTTTAAGTCATTGGTTTGACTCGACCAGGGTTCGAACCCACGATCTACCAGCACGGGAGACGGACGCTCTAACTCATTCGGCCATCCCGTCTGGTCCCGTGGATAGGGTGATTGCATCAGGGAGCCTAGGTAATGTAACAGCTAGTATGTGAGCTCCAGAATGATAAGAAGTGTGGGTTTGAATCCCACTCTTTGGGAAAAATATTTCCCATTTTCACCACACCCACGACACTGGTTTCCATGACCTGGATGCCAGACAAGCTACGCGTTTTAAGGTTGTTGAACCAAGCCTGTGTATGAAATTAAGCGAATTGGCTGTGTGTGTGTATTAAAGCCGACTTATAGATATAAACCATTTAAAAGTCTTACAATTGCAGGGGCATGAGTGTAATACTAATAGTCTACACTGACCTCTCAATCAAGGAGCCACATAGACAGATAAGCGTGAATAGGGTGATTGCATCTGGCAGCCTAGGTAGTGTAATGGTTAGCACGCTAGCCCCAGAATGGCAAGAGGAGTAGGTTCGAATCCTGCTCTAGGCACAATACCTCCCAGCTTCATCAGCCCCCGTGACAATACGTTCTCTCAAATCTATATAGTCCATCCCTGTGTTGTCAAGGGAGCGATTGTGTGTCCACCTGAACTTGGCTTGTTTGTTTGTTGTTGATTTACATCCTAGCAACATCTAAGGTCATATCAGGATGGGCACCGACTTGTGACAGTGTGCACTCATAACGACTTTATAGTGCTACCCCACTAGGAGACCAGGCCACCGGCACCATGACCCAATATCCCACCCAGTCACATTATCCTGATACTGAGCTAACCAGTCCTTGCCCAATCATAGTAATGCTGGGCGCCCAGCTCAGTAGCGACAAGTATTAATTTTGTACGTCATTTGTTTGACTCGTTGTTTGTTTTAACTCCCTACTTCCCGCATGGGAAGCCTGCGCTCTATCAATTCGGCCACCGCATCCAGTTACAACATATTTAGTTAACACGCATGACGTACCTATGAAGTAGGCAATATGGCGGGGACTCTCAAACTGGCGTCGGATCATGGTGGAGCCGAGTAGCCCGACGAGGACCCGCCCCACTTCGGCATGGAACGTGTGCCATCGCCCCGCTGTTGGAAACAAACAAAAGTGTTTAACTTGACTTTCCACCAGTTTAACTTGACTTTCCATATCTAAAAACCCACCATAAAATAAACACTTAAATAATTATTCCAAATATTATTTCTATTAATTCATCGTGACTGATTGAGATTCTATGTCCTATTAACATCTGAGGTATTATTAGAACGGCATACTGACTTGAGACAGTGCGCACTCGTGGCGGCTTTATAGTGCTGCTTGGGGACGCGATACCCCCGATATATATTTATAAGTTTCAAATTTGCATGAAAAGAAGATTTCGCCATTTAATTTTGATGAATCAGTTAACCCTCCAAAAATAGGAAAACAAACTAGGACGAGTGTCTACTCTAAGTCAGATATCCCAGATCAGATCTAGATAAATGCTTTGGTCTGGAAAATATTATCATTCCATCGATGTATGCAACTTTAAGATGACACGACTAGATCTTCTCGGTGCGTGGCTTACTGATTGTGGTGGAGGCCCGTCCGAGGGTATGCCAGTTGACGAAACTCACAGACCGCGGAGACTCGAGCAACAGTGCAGACCGCAACAGCTGCAGATGGAGCGATGCACGTCTGCGCGTTGTCCCATTAGGAGAAGCTGACAAATCAAGGATGCAGAAATCTTTAAAGATGAAATTGTCAACATTTATTTTAAAGATAGCAATATCTGGGTTGTCACATTTACGAACCAAGGAAGCAGAAAGCTCTAAAGATAAAGTTTTCAACATGTTTTTAAAAAAAAAATTTTTTTTAAAGATAGCCATCTCCTGGTTGTCCCATTCAAGGGAGCAGAAAGCTTTAACGATGAAACTAACAACTTTTTTTTATATAATCATAGCTATCTGCGGGTTGTCCCATTTGGAGAAGCTGATGAAACAAGTGAGCAAAAAGCTTTAAATATGAGATTGTTAACCTTTGAAATCAAAAATCTTTTTTTTAAAGCTATCTGCGGGTTGATATTTACATTATTAGTATTATTATTGCTCTAAAACTAGCACAGAAGCTGCAGCAGGTCTGACAAATAACCTGATTTGATTAACAATTCATAAAACAAAACAGGTTCATTATGTGACAATGAACTTTACTGACACAAATTGACAGGAAAGTAAAACAGATTGGACAACACAAACGGGGCAACTTCTTAATTCATATTCATTTCCGATGGGAAAATACATTTTCGTGTTCATGCAAGGGGGAAAGCAATTTTTGTATACACATACCTTGAAGTCTTGACATGAATGATGGCGAGAAGACTTTATTCTTAAAGTTAAATGGAAGTCGACCGATATAGCTAAACGAAGTCAGTAGTTCGACCATTGCAGGAGCATCAATGTCTGCAAAGCGCTCCATGAGCACATTTTCAACAACTGAAAAGAGCGGAGTTGAGTTATCTGGCACGTAATTTAGTTGACCGAAAGGGCGAAGGCATAAGACAATCTCATGCGGCTGATACTTATGTCCATTTACTTCAAAATCTGCTGCGACTGCATTGAAGATCTTCGGTGAGCAGTACCTGCGCCTTCGAAAGAACTCCATGACCATCGACACAAGAGTGTTGTCCAAGCGAGCAATGTTCCCCGGGATGAAGAGCTCAAGTGCCTTCACAAAGTTTACATCCGTGTAGGAAAAGTGGAGGTACATTGTCATTAAGTCGCGAAGAAGCGCTACATTCTTAAATTCATGTCCGTTCTGCGAAATCCACTTCCCAATCGCCTTCAGGGGTGGGATGTTCTCGTGGTTGAGCACTCGCAGCGTCGTTGCAATACTTGAGATCTCCTTCCCATTCAGCTTCCACCAGCAGCGGTCGAACTGTTTGTCGACCACCTTGAATAAGTAGCGATGCTCATGCTTCACATGGGATAGCGTTGTGTACACGTCACTTATGTTCTCATCGGTGATGTCCTGGAAGCGATTACCAAGATGAATCCAGAGACTGCTCAGTACTGATGGCTCAATTCTTACTTTCTCTGAAAGAATCCTTATTAACAAACAGAGCTCTGGCATCAATAAGACACCATCGCCAATCCGCCTCTCAATCTCTGCGTTTACATCTTGAACAAACACTTCCCCGGTATTATCAGAGTTCAGGTAGCACTTTACAAGGGTTATCAGGATGTTGGTCGTCAAGCCGTCAATGCCCTTCACCGCTGTATCACAGAGCTCATTGAACACAGCCGTCTTGATGAATGAGTCTAAGCCATCACCACAGCTCATACGCAGTTGGCAGAGCCGTTGTAATGCAAAGGCTGCTGAGTAAGCCGTAACCTTCTCACCGGGAACCTCCAGCAACTTCAAAATAGCCTGCAGTGTCTTGCAGTCCTGCAGCTGCTCCTTGAACTGCTTATCCTCTTCGGTTAGCGTACGCAGGTAGTCCCCACTGTAAACCACGTGACTGAATGGGAACTCATGCGCATTCATTCGCCGGATTACAAGTGGTAGCTCCCGAATGTCGAGTCCATCCTGCAGAAATATTGAAGACCGCCCGAGCACTTTGCTGTCAGAGCAGCTGAAGTGCTTTGCTGTGAGTGGGATAGAGTGGCGCCGCCTTGCGGAAGAGCGGATTGTCTGTGTCAGCCATGGCACACCAGCCGTCAATGACTTTGCGATTTGCTGAGTCATGATGCTAAAGGTAGAGACAGAGAGAGGGAAAACAGGAAATACACCAGAAATCAATGTCAATTATTAGCTTAATTAGGACTTTATGTCCTAGCAAAGAATGCGGTAAAAACAAGTCAGGTACCGATTTGTGATAGGGGTGCACTCATGGTGGCTTTATAGTACTGCTCTACTGAAATACCATGTCATCAGAATGTTTTGTTCAGATATGTTCTTGTTCTCTCCTGTTGGGTAGTGAGCATGAGAGATTTCGATGTTGGTGGGTTGGTGGTTGGACGCTTGAGTTTCTGCTAAAGTGTCCCGGTATAGGTCTCTGGGAGAGGAACTACACTCTGCAGCGTTCAAAATAAGAGCTTGTCCGGGAGAAGTGAAAATCCAGACGGACAAGTGAAGACCACACCAGACTTGTCTGGGAGACAAGTAAAAATTTGGCTTATTTCTATCACTGTATATATAACATATATATAACATATATATAACATATATATAACACGCGTTCAAAATAAGAACTTGTCCACTTGTCCGGGACAAGTGAAAATTCAGATGGACAAGTTAAAATCACACGAGACTTGTCTGGTGGACAAATGAATTTTGTTGGCTTATTTCTATCACTGCTCCGAGAAATGCCCTCCAGCAGAACCAGCTAATCAAACTCCTATATTCGGTACTGGACGCGGTGGTCGAATCGGTACAGCACATTCTTCCCGCAGGGAAGTTCGAATCCCGGTCGAGTCCAACAATGACTTACAAAATTGATACTCGTCACTACCTAGTCTGGTGCTCAGCATTACTAGGACAGAGCAAGGACTGGTTAGCTCAGTATCAGGATAATGTAACTGCCTGGGAAATCGGATCATGGTACTGGCGGCCTGGTCTCCCAGTGGTGCAGCACTAAAAGTCGGCATCAGTGCATACAATCACAAGTCCGTACCCGTCCTGATATAACCGTAAATGTTGGCTGGACATAAAACGCCAACAAACAAAACCTATATTGTCAATAAATTTGGCACAGACTTTGTTACTGTAAGCTCTTCGTCAAATAAAATATCTCCCCTCCCTTCCAATCTCCCCCAGAAAAATTATGAGTTGATTATATAGTTAGTGGATAATGCAATACAAGAGGTTCGAATCACACTGAGTCTTTTTAATTGTTATTAATATTACCTGTTTTACTCTCATGTTTTCTTTCCCTACACATGTTTCTTATTTATTAGGATTGCATGGAAATTATGCATTGAAACTGTGTCAGTAAATAGTTTAAACATGTCAAATATTTCCGAGGAAAATTTCATTGCTGACATTGCATAATTCAGGTGAAACCCCAAAAAGGAGAAATGCTCTGAGGGAAAGAAAACCTAACAGCAACAAAAAAATCACACAAAAAAGGAAAGCATTACTGGGATATAGTTTAGATGCAGTGTCTAGAATACGTACTGTAGCCATAATTTTACTATAAATTTGAGATGATTATGCTTCATTAAATCAAACTAGATAGCTTTTGATTGCTTTGTGCATGTGTATGATTGGGTTTTTTGTGTATTTGTTGTCGTTGCAACACGGCCTCAGCACTAGAGACTACAATAATACCAGTACTTACCTTATGAGTATATCACGTGATCAGTATCTAGAGTTACATGAGCCAAATTACATCAGTAAACTAGCGGTTGTCCAGAGCACTCTCCAAAACCTAAAGAAATGTAAATTAAATGAACAGAGTACAGAATTACGCAAATTGAATAATCAACACATTATTCATTACACAACAAACACAATACCAATATGGTTCTCAAATCTCTGGGTGGCTAAGATCAACCCCTTTATTTAAAACAGAATTCAGTGGCAACAGGCGTCTTACTGCTGTGTGGCGGTTTCAGCTTGTTCCCGTGCTCAGCCGTGTCCCGTTGCTTCTGCGCATGCGCAGATTTCGGATCAACTCGGGTCACCTGAGACACTTATTGGCGCATGCGCACATCCTACAAACTCGGGTCGAATAATCGAATACGCTTCTCTGTGCTCGGGTGAACAATTTTTTTTCTTCTTTAAATAACCGATAAAACTACAGCAAAATAGGATTTAAAGTATTTTATGATGGCCTAGTTTACCTATATTTCCATTTAATTAATCTAAGTTATTCTTTTTTTGCACACGGCACGTGTATTTGTCGACTCCACTCGCCGTGTTCTATTTGAAATTCTGACGACTGGGATGACCCGAGTCGCCCGGGTAGTGTTAATCGATTACGGCCATGGTTTTTAGATTCTGACGCATGCGCAGAAGCGAGGTACACATCTGAGCACGGGAACACGCTGAAACCGCCACACCGGCTTATAAACCCCTACACAGAATCTAATCCCTACTTGAATGCACACGCAAGTGCTAACCATACAGCTCAAGCTACTTGTTCTAGAACTTCCCACAGGCCTTCATACAACTAAGCTATTCCAGTTCCATTAATATAATATATATATAAAACTCCATTTTTATATTGCATGTAAACACACATCAATATGACTTTCATTATGAAATGATGGCTGAATTGGTCGGACACTCACTGCCTGTGTGGACCAACGACTTAAAATTGTATACTTGTCGCTTCCTAGTCAGGCGTTTGGCATTATTAGGATATGGCAAGGACTGGTTGGCTCAGTTTCAGGATAATGTGACTGAGTGGGATATCAGGTCATGGTGCTGGTGGCCTGATTTCCCAGTGGGGCAGCACTATAAAGTCGCCCTGAGTGCGCACTGACACAAGTCGGTACCCGTCCTGATATGGCCTTAGATGTTGCTAGGACCGAAAACAACAACAAACAAACTTCCCGAGTTATACCAAATACTTATTGTTATACCAAATACTGATCAACTGGGTTCTGGTGTGTACTGGTTGCTACCTTGCCTGACGCTCAACATTATTAGGAGAAGGGAATAAGCGTTGTCCTTAATTGAAATTTCCCAGACTCAATAAATAATTTTAATAAATTTATTATTTTGTTAATACATATTCGTAAAACACTGTTGCAAGGCTAGCTAAGTGAAAGTACCACATGAATTCTTAATCTAAAAATAGGTACTCCAAGCTGAATTTTTCTGGATGATGGAACCAGGAGATCCACTTCTCTAATTGATTGATTAATACTGAAGCAGGTTTTGCTCTAAATCATTTATACAGTTGTCATTCACGCCTAAGGGTGAATCTTTTAATGTCAGCACCAGATGGGATGGCCGAATGAGTTAGAGAGTCCGTCTCCCGTGTTGGTAGATCTTGGATTCGAACCCTGGTCAGTGAATCACTGAGTCTCGGACACAGTGAATAGGTACACGAAAAACACGCCGTTTTCATGCTACTCGCTTGTCCCATGATACGTGCGCAGTGCACACATGACTATGTTTTTTCCATCTCACATGCAACCTTTATTTTAGGACTACCAGGAATGCACCCATATGGATGATATAGTTCACATTTTGCTCCAATGCTACATCCAAAAATATTTGCTGTCAAATTCATAGAACTGAAAAAAAAATCATTATTCAAATTTATGTCTGTAATAGTCCCTGGAATACTACCTGAAGGTAAGTTTTCATATTTTTTAAACTAGTTTATTTAGTTTCTTTATGCACTTCTCCATATTAGGATGTAATTTGATGTCAATTTGAGCACCAGAACTTGATTTTGAGGGCAGAGAAAAAGGTGGGTCTGATTTATAGAAGTGAAAAAAAATCATTCTTCCAATGTATGTTTGTTAAATTCACTGGAATAGTACCTGAAGGTAAGTTTTTATATTTTTTAGGTTATTTGGTTTCTTTATACACTTCTCCATATTAGGATGTAATTTGATGTCAATTGGAGCACCGGAACAATGATTTTCAGGGCGGAGAAAAAGGTCTGTCTGGTAAAGTGGTGAGATACTGGATTGAAACGCCACCCGCGACTCATACAATGTGCCTTGGCAGCTGATCTGATGTGTGGTGATTTAATATTATCTTAGAGAACTTTGTGAAATATTTCTGTGTGTAAATCCTATAAGTTACAACTGTCAGCTGCTGCCATTCCTGCCCTAGTAAGCATACAGACAGAATATGGTCTGAAAAGGATTTCAGTTGGATGAATGGGAGTACTTTTGGCAGATTTGTCTCCACTCTTGTGATGGATCAGGACCACCTCTCCTTACTTGCTCGTTACTATGTAACACAATCATTAATAAAATAGTGTGGAAATAGATTATTTGTATTGTCCTTTCCTTAAAGGGACCAGATATAGGTCACTGAACACTACCCATACTCCGACAAATGCTCTCCAAGCATACGTTTGCCAGTTTTCAGTTTATGCAACTACATATGTGGGGGGAGAGTGCTGACATTGGTTGCATCTGTTGTGTTTTATTTAGTCTAACAGCACTGACACTTTTAGACAACCATATAGAGAAAATAATGTTAAAAATTGCAATCTAAAATGATAAATATAAAGTTCAAATGTTTATTTATCATAACCAGCTACTTTTTGTGTGAATAATTGATTAAATCATGTAGATTAATGGACTTTAAAAGTTGAATTGAGAGCTTTCTGTTGCTGCCATCTTGGTGGTTGCCATGGCTTCGCCTGTGTGTGGGGAACCCCTCAAGGTCATGTGATGAGGGAATCCCACCTATGATGTCATTCATACATCACAGACTTCAACTCTCCTCCCACATGTTCAGTGGCCTGAACTGAACAAACTAAGCAAAGGTATGTTTGGAGAGCTTTTGGTGCTGGATTCATTTGTATCTGTGTGAGGTATAACCGGTGACTTTAAGTTTTCTAATGACACAAAGTTTTTGAAAATCGGTTAAGAATTGAGAAAGTTGTGGCATTAAATTGTGGGAAATCCATGAGATGGGTCACAGAATTCAACTGGTTTTCCATTGAAACAATGGACCAAAATTACCCATAAAAAACGCTTTATAAAGTGTCACAACTTTCTTGATAATTGTTACAGGATGATGATTTAGGTATCATTAGAAAGGACTTTCCAATTCCTTTGCAATGATATATATTATGTGGGAATCTGTTAAATTTGAAATTTTTTGTCACATACTTACAGTAGGTACGTGCACGTGCGCTACGGGACGGCCGTTTTCTGCCAAATATCTGTTCCCACAAAAATCGTCCTGATTTTTTCCTTTCCTTTTTTTTTATAAATTGAGGCTGTATTTATACTGTCCATAGCATGTAAGCCCGGGTACCCAGGCTTGTTTTCAATGCTGGCCAGCTATAGTCTTGGTGTTGTCTTATCAAACAGTAGCTGCTGATAAGTTATTTGATTGTCTGCATTTCAGTAGCAGATAGATAGTATGTTGGTACGTTTAGTAGGCTATGTTAGTTTTTTTGGGCCCTCTTGGCATTGTATTTTTGTTCTATTCTTATTACTATGTTAGTTGTTTTCTTAAGGTTCTATGTTAGTGTTTTGGGGTTTTCTTGGGAAGAGTTTTCTGCTTTTTCTACTTAATTCTATACTAGCCTATTTTATTTACATGTCCATAGGCCTGTACGTAATAGGTGGTTGAGTTATGTTTGTTTGAAGTTGATTTGATTTATATTGTTGTTGGCTATGTTATCTATTGTTGTTGGCTATGTTATAAATACAGCCTCAATAGAAAAACACAAAAAAACACAACAATTTCAGTGAAATATATTGATTATTAAGCAAGTTAGTACAAACATTTACTAAATATCTAGATTTTGGGTCACACACTTGTAATGCTAAAGCATTAAAATAATGGCAGAAAATTACCCCTCATTACCGAAATTGAAATAGCTCTAGCACACTTAATAATCAACCGATTGACACAATTGTTGGATTTTCTTGTATGGTTGTCAAAGCTCTTTCCAACAATGCCATTCATTTTCAAATAGGTGTGGTTTGAACATTTTGTTCACATTGCTACCTACAGTGAGTGAGTGAATCAAATGTAACTAACTTACTAAGACTAATATTAAAGTAATAATTCTAATTATAAGCGTTGCATCATCCACATTTTTCACAGCCCATTATCCTCTCCTCCATTTCGTTAAGAGATCGAAGAAATATGTGTACCTATTTGTACGTTTACTTATTCGCTAAATGTAAATGTTATGTTGAAATCTGTTTCTCTGTTAATCGGACTAACTCCGTCACTCACTAGTATAGTAGTAATAGTCTAACTGCGACATTCGTATCGGCTTCGCTAAGCCGTTAGGCTAAGGCCAAATTATAAAATAACAAAGCGAGTGTGTGAGTGGGCGATAATAGGGAACTTGGAGATTAACTTATGCTATATGATCACTAGAGACATATATATTGATATAGCTGTCATTAACGCAACTTGAGAGTAAAACATGAACAAATTCTTACCATTCTTCATTTTTGTCTTAGCGCCCAAGTCAGCAAGTGGACATTATCATTGAAAACAACAAACAAGGCAAACGCCCATACACAAGTTTGCACAGCATAAACGCGTCAACTGCGAAATTACTCTTGAAACGAATACTGATGACAAGATTCAATTTTAAAAATAGGAAACATTTATTAAAGAAAGTAATGAATTTGTGAATCAGTGAGGCGCTGTTTCGCGACCTGTGCCTATTTATTTCCACGCTCACTGCGTTACTATTGCTGTAACTTGTTATTAACATTCTTACTCTATACAGAAGTTAAATTCGCTCAAAACCAGCGACGATTCAAGGTCAAGGACATATTTGTTATGTAAAGAAACAGAAAGCGTAGAAGATTTGTCAACAAGGAACAGCCGCTTGCACACTCAGTGTATACGCCGTCATTATGCCTCTGAGGGTGCTGCTAGGGTAAATAATGCATGTTGTAATTACTTTGTAAATTTGGGGTATACTAATCGCGGTGGTTTAACGGATAATTGGGACCACCATGGTGATTTGATAGGTACATCACATGAAAATTGTAAAATTGTTGCACAGTCACAGACAGTAGAGTAGGCAGTGAGTAGTGTCAGTACAGTAGTACTGCAAATCGGTAGACAGGGGGTCAGAGCTCACAGAATAGATTATAGGGTTTTTTAATTCAAGTAAATATGATTAGTCGTTCCAAAGTTATCTACGATTTAGTTTTCCTAGATTCTAGAAATCAACATTTTGTCCTATTGATACCTAGATAAAAGATTCACCCGGTACTTGTAGTACACGGGTGAATGACAACGTACTGTAAATATGGACGAAAATAGCTTTAGTACGGAACAGCAAGTAGAATGCCTGCCTCCAGTGTCAAATGGTTACTTATATCGGCACAGACTTGGTGAAATGGGAGAGAATGCAACAAGACAAGATGGCGGCCGCAGAACGCCGTCGATTTCACTTTTAAATCTTATTAAACTAGATATTATATTATATTTTTCAACTCAAAGGTAGAGGGCTATCAATAAGATATATGTAAAGAATAATTGTTGCTTCTTAGATTGTGAAATTAGTCTCTCAATTCATTAACCCGCTTTTTCGACCGTTTTTATATAGGGTTGGTATTCACCCGTGTACTGCGAGTACCGGGTGAATCCTTTATCTAATTGATACCTAGATAAAAGATTCACCCGGTACTTGTAGTACACGGGTGAACGACAACAACGTCGTGTAAATACGGGCGAAAATAGCTTTAGTATGGGACAGGACCTAGAAACTGTGGTTCCAGGATCAAATGGCTACATATATAGGCACAGAGTTGGTGAAATGGGAGAGAATGCAAAAAGACAAGATGATGGCCATAGAACGCCGTCGATTTCACTTTTAAATCTTATTAAACCAGATGTTTTATTATATTTTTCAACTCAAAGGTAGCAGGGAAATATGAAGACATATACAAAGAATAAATGTTGCTTCTTAGATTGTGAAATTAGGCTCTCATAAACACTCATTTCATTAGCCTGATTTTTCTACTGTTTTTATATAAGGCTGGTCTTCACCCATGTACTGCGAGTACCGGGTGAATCCTTTATCTAATTGATACCTTGATACCAGAAGGCATAATTGCCTGTTGATATTTCGGTCTCTATTTTGCAATACTTGAAAAGTTAGTCACAGAGTTTTATACTGCTCATTTTTCCAAAATCGGTCTGTTCTAGCTCTAAAGCAGTTCAGGGTACGGCTTGAGATGACATTATCAGGGCCACGTTCAGGGTCCATCTCGGAGGCGCCGCAGAGACGTCTCGGCGATGCTTTTTGGCCTAATACCGTTCAGAGTGTGTCTCGGCAACGTCTCTCTTTTCAGACTGGAAATGAAAAGCGCCTCAAAAATGGCCGCCGCATTCAGTGCTTTCAACCAATCACAGCACAGCTTTACCATTGCAAATGGCCACCACCTAAGGGGGCGGCCATTTTCGAGGCAACAAACTGCTTGTGCAGTTCAGACTAGCGTGACGTCAGTGCCGTCTCCGAGGCGCCTCCGAGACGGACCCTGAATGCGGCCCTGGTAGTGAATTCCAGTCACGAGTCAGTTATTATTCTTTGGCTTCCGAAGTTCCAGGTTGCATCTATTTTTGTAGAGCTTGCCTATTGGTTATAGCCAATAAGTTGTGACCATTTATTTACATCTGGGAAAATTTCTAGTGCATTAGGGGATACCTCTCACTGGAGTTTTGTCAATTCTGTATGGATTTTGATTTACACAGTGTTCCCCACCCCCGTCCCCATGGTGAATGGAGATGGTTTGTTTGTTTTGTTTGTTTGTTGTTGTTTTACATCCTAGCAACATCTAGGGTCATATCAGGACGCATACCAACTTGTGACAGTGTGCACTCATAGCAACTTTTTATAGTGCAGCCTCTCTGGGACACCAGACCGCCAGCACCATGACCTGATATCCCACTCAGTCACATTATCCTGACACTGAGCTAACCAGCCCTTGCCCTATCCTAATAATGCTGAGCACCAGGCTAGGAAGTGACAAGTATCAATTTTTAAGTCATTGGTTTGACTCGACCAGGGTTCTAACCCACGATCCCATGGTCTACCAACACGGGAGACGGATGCTCTAACTCATTCAGCCATCCCGGTTGGTTCCTGAATGGAGATAGATTTCTGCAAAAAAACTCAACAATTCTCTAATACTAGTAATAGGCTTGTCATTGTCCAGAAATCACGGAGAAATACTGGCAGTCCGATTTCATTCAGTGCTCTCCGAGCACGATCCCAAGGCTTACTCACTTAGGCTAAGTCAATTCCTTTGAGTAATCAGTACATGTTATCATTGGAAAGTGTTCAATTGTCATTATTGTGACGGTGTCATCAGCCACCTAGCTAGCTAATTTTAGCTAAATTTTGCTGATTATTAATTGACCTAGTGGTAAAAGGTGCATAGTCTGGTGGTTTTGAATTTCTGCAATTTTCTGGGATAAATACATTAAATTGATCATTATAATCTACTTTACTAGGTTCAAATTCGATGGTTTTGAATTTCTGCAATTTTTGCCATTAGATTGATCATTATAATCTGCTTTAGTTTAGGTTGAAATAACTTAGTTTGAATGGCTAACTTGAGAAATATTTGACAAGCGCACACCTGAAGCTGATCTACCTATTTACAATGTAATGTAAAGGGCCGGAAGACCAGTGCTTCGGCGCTGAAGAAAATGTATATTATGATGAAAAAACCGTTTTACCAAAAACAAAAAACAAGGACAATTAATTGTGGCAAACACACCAAAACTCTGACATGTATTAAGGCTGCATAGTCCGATGAAGCATCAAAATTTCAAAACCAAAACAATCACAGTAAAACCTCTCTAAATTGACTGACCATGGGACCGACCTTAAATGGTTCCTTTAGGGAGGTGGTTGGTTCAAGGAGTTCTTTTATCACTACAATGGTATTGTATGGGCGATCGTTTGGGATTTATCCAATAACAAGTTCTATTAAATTGACTCAGTGCTCCCTCTATGTGGCAACACATGCTTAATAACTGCACCAGTATTCTAACTAATAAGTTAGATATGTAGAATCAAATCTAGGTGAGTGTTTTGGTTTTGAAAATTTGATGCTTCATCGGACTATGCAGCTTTACGATTCTCATGCGATCACCCTACAAAATGTTTACTATTGTTGTCCTGCAGGTATCTCAGTAAGAATGAAGCTTTAATCAATAGCTTGGCAGAGTCGTACCCGATGCGACGTGCTGCTCAGCTTACCGCCTACGTCTACCACAAGGGAAAGGATGTCGGTAAGTAGTGTGTGTGTGTGTCACTTTTTGGCGAAACGTCGGGAGACGTCTGGAAGCGTTACGCACGCATTAGGCACGCGTTGGTATTCGTTGATGGACGGCGACAGTGGTCGGCACGCGTCATCGGATCGGCAAAGTTTGTGCTTGCACAAAACTTTCGACGACCGACAACGCGCGACAATGCGCGGGTGCCAATATTATGGCTACGTTAGGAGCACCTGGAGATCGCTGGAATAACGTTATGCGAACACCAGGCAGACGCCGTGCGCGCGTGAGGGTCGTTACCACACGTTGTGCCAAACGGTTGCTTTTTGCTGTTTTACGTCCTACCAACATCTAAGGTCATATCAGGACGGCACGCCAAACTTTTACCACAATGTTGGCCGCACGCTACCAATACGTTGCGCTGATGCTGAAAAGTTTGACGTCTCTCGACGATTAAAAGTGATTTTGCGCATTGGCGGCACGCCGGCGAGATACGTCGTAGTGTGACAGGGCTATTACCGACCACATCCACACATCGACGCTCCCCCATAACGATTGCTTTATTTGGCTCCCAAACGATCGCCCATACAAATACCATTGTAACGATTAAAAAAAACTCTCTAAACCGACCACCTCCTTAAATGGACCATTTAATGTCAGTCCCATGGTCGGTTGATTTAGAGAGGTTTTGCTGTATGATATATGTATTGATATATGTGATGTGACCTAAATCATAACTATGTTGCATAGATTGTGTTTACCAAATTTGAATTGCTGCTAGCCCGACACATTTTTAACCATTTAAATTTGCTAAATTAACAAATCAGGGACGATCACCAATTTAAAAAACGTTAACAAAATAGATATATATATATATTTTACCTCGGTAAACAGCCTCAGGCTAGCCTCAGGCTAGGGAGAGGTAAGCACGTCCGGTACCAGCAATTAGCATATACAACTCACGACTGGATAACGTGTCGTTGGGTTGCTCCGGCAAAATTAGTCTACATACAAGCAAATACGCAGTAAGTATAATAAAAACTGTGGTTAGCTTAATTATGATGCATTAGAGCATCAATATGGAAAGTTTAGACTTTCGTTGGTCCAATTTGGACGAGTTATTTGGTTATAAACAACCAAGGATAGAACACTCGAGTGGGTTTCTCGAAGGAACCAAACCGGTCATTAGCGGTTATGTCAACACCCGGGTCACCGTGTGACTATGGGTAGAGATGTGGGTTTCGCCCTATCTCATGTGGAAATTCTCTCGTACTCTAATAGAGAGTAATGTTGGAGATGCTCCTGGGTTTCTTTTATAGACTCCCCTAGACAAAACTTTTTCAGGCGTTTCTCCGAGTTTCGTAGCATTTTCTCCAACTTGTTGACGTAGTAGTCACAGGTGGGAGAAGTGTGCGGAACAGAGGGATGGGCGGGCCGATACACTGGTCCCGACCCCGCGTAAGGTTTGGGCTTGACCCACAACCCACGCACAAATTTAGCTTATTACGCCTGTGTTATAACGGTATAAACACGTTCTTTAACACCAATAGATGTCCAAATGAGTTTGAAACAACCATATTGTGACATATATATATACCGGGACTGACCAAAAATGTTTGTTTCAGTTCCCGATGGCCACGAAGCGGAGTAAGCGCGGTGCAGCAGCAGCCGAGGGGCGTGTTCCGAGTGGAGTGGACGAGGAGTACGACTCCTCACCCGTGTTGTCGGCAGGGCCGTCGACACAGCCCCGGGCGCATATCCTCTCCGACCCGGACGAGGACGCAGTGCCTGATGTGCCTGCGCCTCCAGATTGGGAGGCTCGCTTTGCAAGATTGGAAAGCCACATCTTGACTGCCAAATCGCCTGTGTCTCGGAAGCGGCGTAGGCCGAGTGTCCAAGAGGATTCATTTGAAGATTTCTTGGACACAGACTCGGCGGTGGAGCTTAAGGCTCCTCCTCCTCCTTCTCCTAAACGGAGAAAGAAGAAGAAACAGGTGATTTCTTCGGGTGATGAATTCACCAAGGAGCGGGCAGAGTCTGGTTTGCGCAAAAAGCGGAAGACTAAGTCCAAAAAGAAGAAGAGGAAAAGGAAATATTCTTCTTCTGAGTCGTCCACTGGGTCTACTTCTACGGAATCAGACTCAGACACCGTATATGAAGGGGTCTATGCGGACATTGGCACTAAAGTGGCTAAGAAGGTGGAGAAGCCAAAGGCTAAGCGGGTTAAAACCACTACGCTTATGCGCGAGACCGTGAATGGTCATTTTCGCACGTTCAAACCGGCGGAGGTTATCTCCAAGTTAGGAGATGAGTTAACAGGCATAAAGGGTGTTCCCAACTCCATCATTAAAGAGATGGATCGGGATGTCAATATGACGGATGACCGTAAGAAGTTTGAGGATGTGTTGCACACAGTGCATAAGGCAGTGTTGGCTACCCTAACAGCTATTGTTCCTGTGGCTAATAGGATGCAGAGTGAAAATAAGTTCTCGTCTTTGGCTAAGACAATGGACAAAGGCATTGCAGTGTTAGCGGCGGCAGGTAATTACCTGTCGTATCGAAGATATGAAAATGTCTTCAAGTCAGTTTGCACAGATGCTGGCAAGGAAGTGGCTCGCTCTAAGAAGGTTACCGATAATGAGGGGAAGGAGTTTACGCTTTATCTTGCTCCAGAGCCGATTAAAGGGAAACCTTTAGATAACACCAAGATGTTTGGCGGTCAACTACAATACCTCTATAAAGAGGTAGAGACTGCAGCCAAGAGTGGCAAAAACATGGATGGCAAGAAGAAACAGGAAGCTCCTCGTTTCAAAAAGTCACGAGGGGATTTTCGTCCACGACGGTTCACCAGAGGAACCAGACCGAGTTCAAACTTTGGTCAAGGGTTTCGGGGCCGGGGCGCTCGCCCAGGCTGGACCGACAACACCGCACGGCCAATAGGTCGAGGGTTCAACTCGTCGAGACCTTTCCCCAGGGGGGGGTCCAAGTAGAGGTCCAAACACAAACTTTACAAGTCCCTGTAGCCTCTAAAAACACACAAACTGTAAGCAACTTTGTGGCTGGTAATATTAGTAATCATATTTCTGAGTGGCACAAAATTACTAGTGACCAAGAAATTATAGAAATAGTTAGGGGTGTTCAAATTCCTTTTACACAAATTCCTGTACAAAGTATAATACCTTTTCCATATAACATTCAACCAGTTGAACGAGACGCACTAACTAAACAGGTACATAAATTCTTTGAGAAAGGAATTATACAAAAAGTGACACACTGTTCAGGACAGTTTATTTCAAACATTTTCTCGAGACCGAAGCCTAATGGTGATGTTCGAATGATCCTGGATTTAACAATCCTTAATAAAAGGGTGGAATATCGACATTTTAAAATGTTCTCTCTAGATACGGCACGAGATCTGATTACACCAGATGCGTGGATGGCTAGTGTTGATTTACAGGATGCATATTATACGCTTCCCATAATGGAACAATACCGAAAATTTCTTCGATTTATTTGGGATAACCAACTCTATGAGTTTACCTGCATGCCGAATGGCTTAGCTTGTGCGCCACGTTTATTTACTAAATTGCTTAAACCTGTTTTCTCGGTAATGGCGAGGAAGGGTCACATAATGTTTCCATACATAGATGATTCTTTTATTATAGCATCAACACAAATTGGTTGTGTGAATGCAGTTTTGGATTTATGTGCATTACTCACTAAATTGGGGTTTTATGTACATCAACAAAAGTCAGTGTTTAAACCAACAAAACAACTCAAATGTTTAGGGTTTATTCTGGATACACAGTCCCTTACAGTGTCGATAACAGAACAAAAACTAATTAAGTTTATGACTACAGCGACTCAGCTTATTAAGTTATCAAAGCCAAAAATTAGACAGGTTGCTGTTCTTATTGGCATAATGACCTCATATGCACCTGCTGTGTTATATGGGAAGGCCCATATTAAGTCGCTAGAAATAGATAAAAATTTAGCGTTAACACGAACTAAAGGCAATTTTGAGCGAAAGATGTTTATTTCGCAAGAAGGGTTACAGGATATTGGATGGTGGATGCAACATATAGCAAGTTCACCAAATCCAATCCGCATGGCGGAACCTAATACAGTAATTACTACTGATGCTTCGTTAGAAGGTTGGGGAGCTCATCGAGATGGGGTCACAACAGGAGGTAGATGGCTTGATGATGAAAAATCAGACTATATTAATGCACTAGAATTGCGTGCTATTTATCTGGGCTTACGTAGTTTAGTAAAGATAAATAAATCACAGGTTAGAATACTAACTGATAATACTACTGCCATGGCATATATTCGTAACATGGGTGGAACCAAATCAAAGTCTTGCAATCAGTTATCTAAACTGATTTGGAACTGGGCACAGGCTCAACAAGTCTGGCTGACTGTAGCGCATATTCCAGGGTCACAAAATACACTTGCAGATTATAAAAGTAGAAATTTCCATGACCATTTAGAGTGGTCTCTCTCTACACATTTGTTTAACTTCGTTTGTGAAAAATGGGGTACACCTGAAGTTGACTTATTTGCATCACGAAATAATAACAAGTTACCCTGTTATGTTTCTTGGCATCCTGAACCGGATGCTTGGAAAGTAGATGCGTTTGCTATTACCTGGGAAAATAATTATTTTTATATTTTCCCACCATTTAGCATTATCAGCCGAGTAGTGAGAAAAATCGGCTTGGAAGGGACACATGCGATACTGGTGGTGCCCGATTGGGACACGCAACCTTGGCTGCCAGCAGTTTCACAACTGGCAAAAGATCGTATACGATTCCCAAGAAAACTCGGGAATCTGACGCACCACGGACCGCTAGTGGTTCACGGCGACGTGTCAACGACGCCCCTATTGGCATTCCTTTTCTAAGGAAGCAGCTACAGCAATTTGGATTGGACAGAATTACTGAGGATAGGATAGTATCGGATGCCTGGAGGCCAGGAACTGTCAAAATGTATACAACCTATTTAAAGAAATGGGGTGTACATTGTTTGTTAATGAAAGTTAAGCCAACAAATCCAAAGATTTCACAAGTAGCTCGGTTTCTTCGTTCTCTAGAGGATGAAGGACTTTCCTTTGGATCGATTAATGCGGCGAGGTGTGCGTTATCAATTATATTACCTAGAATTGATGGCGAAACAGTTGGAAAACATTATGTTATTTGTTATTTACTTCGTTCAATTTATCAAAGGAATCCTCCAAAACCAAAGTATAGTCGGTTTTGGGATGTTTCTATAGTATTTAAGTTGTTTCAGGCTTGGCCTCACAACTCGTGGTTAGATATAAAACAGTTAGGTTTTAAGGTCGCGGTCCTGTTATTGTTAGTAACCGGACACAGAGGACAGACGATTGTTGCTTTATCCTTAACTGGATTAGAAATAGACAAGGAACAAGCTACGTTTGATTTAGAAAAATTGCTTAAATCGAACACGTTAGGTGACCCTTTATCAACGGTTCACTTAGACTGTTTTCCGAATGATCGGAAATTATGTGTTGTGTCGGCCATACGGGCTTATATATACAAGACAAAGGATTTACGTGCATCACAACAACTATTAGTGAGCTTTATAAAGCCACATAAGGCGATTTCACGAGACACACTTGCCAGATGGACAATTACGGTGTTGAAATTGGCTGGGGTGGATACGAGTAAATACTCTTCCCACTCAACTAGAGGAGCCATGGTCTCCAAGGCGCGGGTGCTTGGTATTTCTGTGAAAAGAATACTAGCGCATGCAGGCTGGAAGACGGCTAAGTCGTTTGCAAAACATTATAATAAACGACTAGAAAAGCCTACCGGCGTTGCAAAGCGTCTTCTCGCCAACTAACAAGAATAGGTGAGAACAAAAATTTAGAATGTTATAATAATAAGAAAGAATGATATTAAGGATAAAAATGAATTATGTAAAGGTCTCCCTAGCCTGAGGCTAGCCTGAGGCTGTTTACCGAGGTAAAATAGTATAGTTATACGAGTCTTACCTTGGTACAGATGATGGATAACTGTTGTTTTACCGAGGTATAAGCCTCGGATAGATGTGGGCTAGGGCCCTCCCGCCACACCCTGCCACATCTATTCCGTTGGTGTACCTTTTCGGTAAAGTAATAGTATCCATTGTTTGAAAGTCATTTTTATCCTCAATAAGTAGGTTAAGATTGCTGGTACCGGACGTGCTTACCTCTCCCTAGCCCACATCTATCCGAGGCTTATACCTACCTTAAAACAAAGTTATCCATCATCTATACCCCGGTAAGACTCGTATAACTATACTAAATATATATATATATATATATATATATATATATATATATATGGCCTTATATAGATAAGCTGCAAACTATTCTCTGCAGGGATTCCATGGAGCGGGAGCGGGTTGTTTTGAAGTATTGAAGGATTTTAGCGCCACCTTCTCATGTTAATTATCTTTAATGTTCTAGGCAAGGAGACGCTTGACAGGGTGAAGGGTGCGGAACTCACAGAGCGCACACAAGAGTTGGGCACACGCGCCTCAAGTTTCAGGCGGCGCCTGTCGGCTGAACTGAAGGAGGGTTTTGATGAAATGAAAAACCAGAAACGGTGACAGGATATGACAAGTCTTCTGCGTGTATCCGGAGTTCATTGTACTGTCTTGTTTTTGTTTATTGTTGGTATTTCTTTTTAAATAATAAAATAAATTGCAGTTATAGTGCATTTGTACACTTTTATTTGTGTTTGTTGTGTTCATTTAAAGCTGCATTATATTGTGCATAGTCCCATAAAGGCATTTAGATGTTCTAAGCACAGAAAGACTTATCTAGATTTGATCCTAGATATCAAACTATCCCACCCCCCCACCCCCCACAAAAACACCAAACAACAACCCACCAAACCCCCCCCCCACACCCCCCCACCCCAACCCACACACCACACCACACCAAACACCCACACCACCCCCCCACCACCAAAACCCCCACCCCCACCCAAAACCACAACACACACTATGCTATTAGTGCATTTATTAAGGCTGCATAGTCCGATGAAGCATCAACATTTCAAAATCAAAACAATCGGAGTAAAACCTCTCTACATTGACCGAACATGGGACCGACTTTAAATGGTCCATTTAGGGAGGTTGTCGGTTCAGGGAGTTCTTTTAATGCTACAATTGTATTGTAATGGGCGATCGTTTGGGACCCAAATAAAGCAATCAATATAAGGGAGTGGTAAATCTGTGGAGTTGGTTGGTTAGAGAGGTTTTACTGTATCTAGATTTGATTCTACATATCTAACTTAGATACTGATTTGAAATTACAGCGAAGGGAATACCAAAGACCCTATAATACTAAGACAGCTCACTCCCTATCTCTCCAATGGTAATGTCAATTTTGCAGTGCCACCTTGTGGTCGGTTTGATCAGCCGGCTGCTGGTTGGTGTTTCACATGTAAACACATACAATTATATTATACATGAGATAGGTAAGTATGAATACACATCAATATGAAATTGCTATGAACAAATACACATCATCATCATCATCATCATCAGCATCGCCATCATCACGCATCTTTCATATTCATATATATATTTATACATATAATATAGCACCTGTTTAACAAGAGAACAGCCAGCGCACCAAGTGGTGGGTTTGATCATTTTGATTACACAGTACAGGCTGAGTGTTGAGCGGATGCATGTAAACGACAACGGGTCCAGTGCGGCGGAAGTAAATAGACTCATGAATATTAAGTTTGACCTATATGTGATGTATCACACCCATCCGGCCACACACAACTTAGGGGAAAAGTATTCAACCAAGATGTTTTGATAAAAAAACGAACTTAAATATACGATTGCTATGAAATATGAAGTAAGTTATATGTGTTCTAATAACAAACCACGAGGGCATCCTAGAACACACTCCACCTGTTGTGTTTTGTAAATGTACAACAAGTCAAGTGAGGTATCCCCAAAAATAACCCCCCCCCCCTCTCAGCGATACAAAAATAATGATTAAAATAATCGCTTGGTACACATGTATAAAACATGTTTACCAAAAAGATTATATTAAATTTATAAGGTTAGGGTTCTGGATTTCTATTAATTTTGAATAAAACTAGGTTTTGCACTGCGCATACCGACAAACTCAAGGCATTGACAATGGTGTGGTGGTTTCAGCGGGTTCCCGTGCTCAGAGGTGTCCCTCGCTTCTGCGCATGCGTCAGAATCTAGTAAACATGGCCGTAATCGATTAACACGAACCGGGCGACTCGGGTCATCCGAATTTCAAATAGAACACGCGAGTGGAGTCGACAAATACACGTCCCTGTGCAAAAAAAGAATAACTTAGATTAATGAAATGGAATATAGGTAACTGGGCCATGATACAATACTTTAAATCCTATTTTGCTGTATTTTATCGGTTATAAAAAAAAAAAAAAAAAACTGTCCACCCGAGAGCGTATTCGATTATTCAACCCGAGTTTGTAGGATGTGCGCATGCGCCAATAAGTGGCTGGGGTGACCCGAGTTGATGCGAAATCCGCGCATGCGCAGAAGCAGCGCAGAAGCGAGGGACACCTCTGAGCACGGGAACCCGCTGAAACCACCACAATGGTCGTCAGCAATCTTCATACAGAAAAAGTGAAATATCTCTAAAACCACACTACCTAGAAACAAATCGCTTGGTACACATATAGAAAACATGTTTACCAAAAAGATTATATTAAATTGATAAGGTTAGGGCTCTGGATTTCTATTAATTTTGAATAAAACTAATGTTTTGCACTGCGCGGCAAACTCAATGAAGCCAGAGAGCGTGTATATCTGTATACACGCTCTCTGATGAAGCACAGAAGCGATGCAGAGACCAAGTTCAAGGTCGATTCATCATATATATAGGTCAAACTTAATATTCATGAGTCTATTTACTTCCGCCGCACTGGACCCGTTGTCGTTTACATGCACCCGTGAGGGGTGGTATTACAGGGTCTTTGGGAATAAGCGAGTTCAGCATCTCGGGCGCGCGGTGGTTGATGGGAAGTCATCGGTATAAACAAACCCACGTGCGTCATTACTGCATGACTACGCGCAGTGCAAAACGTTAGTTTCATTCAAAATTAATAAAAATCCAGAACCCTAACATTATCAATTTAATATAATCTTTTTGGTAAACATGTTTTCTATATGTGTACCAAGCGATGTGTTTCTAAAGTGGTGTAGTTTTTTAGAGATATTTCACTTTTTCTGTAAGAAGATTGCTCATGGCCATTGAGTTTGCTGGAACGCGCAGTGTGAAACGTTAGTTTCATTCAAAATTAATAGAAATCCTGAACCCTAACATTATCAATTAATATAATCTTCTTGGTAAACATGTTTTCTATATGTGTACCAAGCGATTTGTTTCTAAGTGGTGTGGTTTTAGAGATATTGCACTTTTTCTGTAAGAAGATTGCTTACGGCCATACATACAGTGCAAAACGTGGCTTTGTTTATACCTACAGCGCCGACCGGAAGTCGGAAGCACACATGCGCACAGACAATGCTGAACTCGCTTAATTTAATAGAACCTGTTACTGCATAAGCCGTACTTGTCAAAATTAATTTTCAAAGTTTGCACTTCAATTATCTCAAAGGTAAGCCATTGAAAATAAGTTACTCAAAATGAAAGGCACGTGGCGGATTCTGACTGTTTTGGTATTTGTCGTTAGTTGTCAGGAAAACCCGATAGGTGGCGTTTAACTATAAGTAGCATTAGTTCGTCCAATATCCAGAAGGCGGCGTGGTGGGTAACTTAATATCTTTTCCCGCGATGTGACTTACTCTTGTAAAGGACGTGGACATCTAATATAGGTTTAACCGTCGGGCTATTCCACCCCCGCTTAAGGCGACCCTACGTGTTAATATAAATAATTGTTTCCATGTGAATGACTTGTGCCTCCTGCCGCCGGTTGTCTGTCATCCTGCCAGCCTGACCCTTGACTAGCAATGTCCAAGGTGGAGAGTTCGACTCCTGACAGACCATGGGCAGAAGGCCCTTAATTAAATAAGATTATAGAGCAATCCAAATAGCAATCTGAAGTTGACCATAGCGGTTAATAATATAAGTCTGGAGGACAGTAAGGAATGCAAGGAACGTTCATGTCACTTCTTAGGAGCTCACCATTTTATTCTTACCTCTTACTAACAGAATGAATTGATCAATAAAATCTATGTTCTTAGTTAAATATAGTTCAACAGTGGAATGTATGTTATAAGCCAAATCCCCTCCCATATAATTAAGTTAAATAAGTTTGGAATTTCGACAATAAAAGCCTAAATATCGGCTAAAACATCGGAGCGTGCAAAAACACGTCCGATGGGTCTGGGTCCGAACGCCCGACCTTCTATCGTTGCTAGGATAGTCACAATTGACGTATCCAAGCAACGCTTTACAGCAGGGAACCCTGCCTCGCAAAATGCGCGCCCGCGCAAAATGCACGCCCGCGCATGATGCGCGCCTGCGCACAAATAATCGGTCGAGTAGTCTCACCCACTTCACAGCCTCCCCAGTCGAACAACAGGAACTGATGTTTGTCTAAGAAAGGAAAAGTGGGAGAGACTACCAGGGTTCGCGGCTGTAGCAACAAATAATAAGCGTAATCGCGACCCCACCTGATCCACCACTATATGGCGTGGAATGCGAGGCACCGCATACTTCCTTCTCGTTGTGTAATTTTTTCGATTTGAGACAAGCCAGCTCTCTGGTCAACAACTTCAGTATTTCACAAGAAATATGTTTGTACTTAATTTAAGTACAATTTTCGCCTCTGAGGGAGATCAAATAAGGGCGACATTTAATGTTTGTCGGGTCAAACCCAATGAAGGCCAAAACACGTACGGACGCGCACGGTCATGCGAGACGAAACTGTACCCAAAGTAGATGCGAGCATAAGTAAATGTGTGCATTTGTCAGTTTGCCCACAGCCTGATTCGCAAAAGTTGTACTTTCTCGCCAATATGCGCATGCGCATATATTTCTTCTTGTAGCAATGGGATAATACTGGAGGGACACATTACTGGTTTGATGGCCGGTGGGCCCCGTATATATAAAAATACTCCTCACCGGATTACTATTGGGCACCGCATCCAATTAATGATACTCCCGACCGTAGCGTCTTTAGGCATCGTATGCCGGCAGTCTCCCTTAGATTGGGCCCCGCATGCCGACACACTCCTTACCAGGTAATGTCTCTACTCGCAGTGTGTTCCCTTATTTGCACCGTCACATTATCTAGTCTGATCTACATCACTGGTTTGATGGCCGGTGGGCCCCGTATATATAAAAATACTCCTCACCGGATTACTATTGGGCACCGCATCCAATTAATGATACTCCCGACCGTAGCGTCTTTAGGCATCGTATGCCGGCACACTCCCTTAGATTGGGCCACGCATGCCGTCACACTCCTTACCAGGCAATGTTTGTCAGCGGGTTTTGCGCCACTGCGCATATATACCCGTTTCTTCCATATGTGATACATTCGGCTTGGCGAGCCACTAAATGCGAATCCAAGCAGCGATCCTGCGTGCCTTCTGCATCGACAGGTCGAGGCCGGAGTTTCTTACTCTCTGAGCTCTGTGTGGTATGTGTTTTGGTGGTGTAGGTGTGTGGTGTGTGTCTGTGGTGAGGGTGTAGGTGTGTGGTGACAGCTTAGGGGTGTGATGGGGGGTGTAGGTGTGTGGTGAGGGTTTAGGTGTGTGGTGGGGTGTAGGTGTGTGGTGTGGGTGTAGGTGTATGGTGGGGGGTTTAGGTGTGTGGTTGGGGTGTCAGGGGTACCAACCAAAGCATTACAGAGACCGGCATGAGTCGCCATCTGGCGAGAGACTCAAACAATTTAAACATATTTACACCTATACACACTTTGGTCTAGTGGTCGGGTATGAAGGGGATTTAATGTTTACATGGGTAAACCGTTTCCAAAATACTTTACCTATAATAGAATTTGGAATAATCCCTACCCTTCCACATGATCAAACAATCCATATTAACATTTTAGTCTTAGCACTACTGTACATGTATGATTAACTAGTGGTTATCCCCAGAGATCACGGCTAGTTACTCCTACAATTTTAAATGGTTTAATTTTATGTTTAATTTGATTGAATGTGTATGTCTATTTCCCCATAAATTAGTTTTAGGCCTATATTCTAGAAAATTTTGAAAACTAAGATGGTGCCCTCAGAGAGAAGAACCGGTTCAGTAAATGATTGTTAAGCTTCATAGTTTAGAGACATACATATTCAATGCTCATTGTGAACCAGTTTAACCATGAAGAATATATTCACCAGTTCAACCATGAAGAAAATTCCCTTCGCGCGTATCTAAAATAAATTTGCTGTCTAATCCCCTGGTAGTAGTTGGACCCACCGTTGACCAACCTATGGCAATAGTTCGACCCACCGTTAACCAACTTATTTCCCCACCAGGGTATCATAAATAAAGGAGGGGCTCCCCTGGCAGTAGTTGGACCCACCGTTAACCAACCTTATGGCAATAGTTGGACCCACGTTAACCAACTTATTTCCACCCACCGTTTAAGGCGACCCTACGTGTTAATATAAATAATTGTTTCCATGTGAATGACTTGTGCCTCCTGCCGCCGGTTGTCTGTCATCCTGCCAGCCTGACCCTTGACTAGCAATGTCCGAGGTGGAGAGTTCGACTCCTGACAGACCATGGGCAGAAGGCCCTTAATTAAATAAGATTATAGAGCAATCCAAATAGCAATCTGAAGTTGACCATAGCGGTTAATAATATAAGTCTGGAGGGCAGTAAGGAATGCAAGGAACGTTCATGTCACTTCTTAGGAGCTCACCATTTTATTCTTACCTCTTACTAACAGAATGAATTGATCAATAAAATCTATGTTCTTAGTTAAATATAGTTCAACAGTGGAATGTATGTTATAAGCCAAATCCCCTCCCATATAATTAAGTTAAATAAGTTTGGAATTTCGACAATAAAAGCCTAAATATCGGCTAAAACATCGGAGCATGCAAAAACACGTCCGATGGGTCTGGGTCCGAACGCCCGACCTTCTATCGTTGCTAGGATAGTCACAATTGACGTATCCAAGCAACGCTTTACAGCAGGGAACCCTGCCTCGCAAAATGCGCGCCCGCGCAAAATGCGCGCCCGCGCATGATGCGCGCCTGCGCAAAATGCGCACAAATAATCGGTCGAGTAGTCTCACCCACTTCACAGGTAATGTTTGTCTATTTAGGTTTTATGCCATAGCAACTTGTACGATTGTATTAGGATGCTCCGCGGTGATCAGATCAGTAAGGGCAGTGGCTTCCCGTGTAGAAAGTCGCGGGTTTCAATTTCGACCGAATCAAATCAATACCTTTCAAAATTGACACTTGACGTTACCTCGCTTGGCGCTCAGCATTATTAGCATAGGGCAGGGACTGCTTAGCTCAATGTCAGGATAATGTGATTGAATGGGATATCAAGTTATGGTGTCAACGACCTGGTTTCTTAGTGGGGCAGTACTATATAGTGTGCCCTGTCATAAGTCGGGGAAATAGATAATGGAAAAATGTAATGACTATAGCTTTGATTTTGTTGTTATTCTTTCCCCTTCTTCTTTATTAATATTTCAGTTTGTAATATGTCACAATGGATAAGTCAAGAGTATGGACACCTTCCATCTCTAGGGGCGTAATCAATTAATCAACTCAGGTCACCTGAGCCACATTTTGGTGCATGCGCACATACTACAGACTCGAATCGAATGCGCTTCTCCATGCTCGGGGTGAAAAAAATGGTGGCTTAATCCAAAACCTTGTTTGTTTGTTTAATAACCGATATAACTACAGCAAAATATGATTTACGGTATTTTTTGATTGGATAGTTTAGTTATATTTCCATTTCATTAATCTGTGTTATTACCCCAAAAAAACCATGTATGACTAGTACTGGTAGCTGTTATCCTGCAGGACGGTACCAGCAGAAATGTGACGTCATCGTTCCTAGCCAACCCCATCCAAGAGGTGGGTTACTGGGGTCGGGTCGTTTTTGCACACGGCACATGTTTTTGTCAACTCCACTCGCGGTGTTCGATTTGAAATTCTGATATCACCATACTACCCACGCCTACCTGTCCATGTGGTTACTTGCCTGAGAGGTCAGTGCAGGCTACTACACTCGTCCCACTGGAATTGTAAGTCTTTTAATGCTTACAATTACCTACATACAGGCAATGCACTAACACATACATACACAGGGTAGGTTCAACAACCATACAGCGCATAGCTTGTACAGGATCATGGTCACGGAAACCAGTGTCGTGGGGGTGATGAAAATGGGAAATATTGCACCTAGAGCGGGACTCGAACCCACATCTCTTTGCATTCCAGGCCAGTGTGCTAACCATTACACCACCTAGGCTCCCTGATATCACCATACTACCCACGCCTACCTGTCTATGTGGTTACTTGCCTGAGAGGTCAGTTCAGACTACTACACTGCCAATTCTTTATATTTTGTTCTCAGAGTATTTGGTCTGTATTATAAAGTATTATTTAAATCAAGTGTTTAGCGACTATATACCCCAGACAAACTAGGCTTGTGACCACTTTGCGACTGAAAGGTTTCTGTTTGGTCCTCACCGGACACTGACCTCCTGGCGACCATTTTGATTGCGAGGTGGTTGCAGGTGTTGCACCAGAAACCTCCTTGTGACCAAAATGGTTGCTAGGAGAACACTAATCATTTCCACAGGTTGGCGATCAGTCAGAGACCACTGTCGACTAATTGCCGACTGATCACCAACTGTGGCACTGCTGCCAATCACCTGCAACCACTTGGTGATTGGTTGGTGATTGGTTGGTAATTGGTTAGCCATTGGTTGGCAATTGGTTAGAGACTGGTCAGGGACTGATTTGTGGCCAATCTGCAATCGAATGGCGATCAGTTACAAAGCAGCTGCAAATTCAGGTCCCAACCAGTCTCCGATCACTTGCCAATCGATTCCCGACCAATCCCCGACTAATTTCAACTGATTGCTGACCGATCACTAACTGATCGCCAAGCAATCTTTTTTGATCAGTACCTACCACCCCCCTCCGCCCCCCCCCCCCATCCCCCATATTTTAAAATTGCTTTGATTGCACGCTAGACAAAAGATTCAACCCCGTACTGCTGCAGTGGTCACAAGAGGGGTGAAGAACAACCCTATCTAAAAGCTGGCAACAAATTTCAACATGCTGGCCAAATGAAATGAGCTGATGAATTCTTAATTTAAGAAGCAAAATATATTCGTTATATGTCTTCATATTTACCCACCACTTTTGAGTTGAAAAATATAATAAAAACATATAGTTTAATGAACTTTAAAATTGAAATCGATGGCATTCGATTGTCGCCATCTTGTCTTATTGCATTCTCTCTCATTTCACCAACTCTGTGCCGATATAAGTAGCCATCTGGTACTGGAACCAGGGATTCCACTTCCTGTTCCATACTAAAGCAGTTTTCGCCCGTATTTAGACTACGTTGTCATTAACCCCTACTGTAAGTATGGGGTGAATCTTTTACTGTAAGTACAGGGTGAATATTTTACTGTAAGTATGGGGTGAATATTTTACTGTAAGTGTGGGGTGAATCTTTTAGTGTAAGTAAAGGGTGAATCTTTTACTGTAAGTATGGGGTGAATATTTTACTGTAAGTACGGGGTGAATCTTTTACTGTAAGTATGGGGTGAATTTCTTACTGTAAGTATGGGATGAATCTTTTACTGTAAGTATGGGATGAATATTTTACTGTAAGTATCGGGTGAATCTTTTACTGTAAGTACGGGGTGAATATTTTACTGTAAGTATGGGGTGAATCTTTTACTGTAAGTACAGGGTGAATATTTCACTGTAAGTATGGGGTGAATATTTGACTGTAAGTACAGGGTGAATCTTTTAGTGTAAGTAAAGGGTGAATCTTTTACTGTCAGTATGGGGTGAATATTTTACTGTAAGTACGGGGTGAATCTTTTACTGTAAGTATGGGGTGAATCTCTTACTGTAAGTATGAGATGAATCTTTTACTGTAAGTATGGGATGAATATTTTACTGTAAGTATGGGGTGAATCTTTTACTGTAAGTACAGGGTGAATATTTTACTGTAAGTATGGGGTGAATCCTTTACTGTAAGTACGGGGTGAATCTTTTACTGTAAGTATGGGATGAATCTTTTACTGTAAGTATGGGATGAATCTTTTACTGTAAGTATGGGATGAATATTTTACTGTAAGTATGGGTGAATATTTTACTGTAAGTATGGGATGAATATTTTACTGTAAGTATGGGGTAAATCTTTTACTGTAAGTACGGGGTGAATCTTTTACTGTAAGTACGGGGTGAATATTTTACTGTAAGTATGGGGTGAATCTTTTACTGTAAGTACAGTGTGAATTTTTTATCTAGTCGCAAGCAGGTTGCTGACCACCTGGTTAAGTCAGAAAGTGGTCGCAAGCCTAGTGTGACTGAAGTATTAATTAATTCCATTAACACAGATTCAATATCATTTTGAAACTGCAAATGGATAAATAAAAAGATTCTGTTAAAGGCTGTATTCAGCAGGGGGGGGGGGGACACCAACAGAGTGTTATGGTAGCAAAATGGCGCTGAATATGCTTATGTGTAGATTAGGTCATTTCGACCTGGTACACATAAACTGATGACGCCAGCGAAAATAACCATTGTTCGTGATTGAAATAGCCCCAGTTTAATCAACTAATACAATTCAAACCAAATCAAATATCGTTATATTACTCTTGGGTCCTTATGGTTAGCTCCTTTTGTAGAGTAAAAAAAAAAGAGAGGTTTTTTTGGCCATAACGACCTGGCAATAGAGGCCCAATAGGGCCTAGATTAGCCAGAAGAGGATCTGAAAGTTAATCTGTAAGTTAGAAAACCCATAAAACTTTGAATTGGTCAAATCTGTGTCAAATGACAGCAAAATTTAACATAGTTAAGATCATGGGAGGCGATACAGTCCAATTATTCTTAGGTACTCTAAAATTTGTGTGCGCTTTACATTGGCAAAGAGGTCCCGCATACCATTTACATTAAAACATCTTTGGCACAAGGCCATGAAATCTACACACTCAAGTAGAATGTGCCTGAGTGTCAGTGGACGCTGACACCTAATATACTCAGAGGGCGATTCTCCCTTGAGTAAAAATGCGTGAGTCAGGTGGCGATGGTTGGCGAGCAGGATGATGAGACAACAAATGAGATGAGTCAATTAATCACCAGTAAGGACAGTGTTACATAGAACTGGTTGATCCATCAGGACCAATCACCCACTTTACTAAGGACATGTTGCATTATGCTTCACGAATAATAAATATGAAAGATATGGCTAATATTGTGGTTATGCAAAATAATAATAATCCATAGCATTTATTTTAGCCTAAGCTTAACTCAGCATTGACATGAAGAAATACAGGTCATATAATTGCAATTAGATATTAATTAATTCATAACATATTATTTACCCCCTCTGTGATATATGCGTAATAGACGTCTAGACGTCTAGACACGTCTGTAATATATGCAAATGAGATGACGTCATGGAAAAGTTTGACTGGCTATGGTTTGAGCCCTGGAGGGGAATAAAGTCATTCAGTATACAGAAGTCAAAGTGTTCAGACGTCGTACTTTCACACCCTCTACATCAAGAGTTGCATAATTCAGTGGTTTTGAGTTTCTGCCATATTTGTTTTAAAAAAACAGGATAAATAAGCCTAATTTAGGCTGATCATCATAATATAATAAATTGGCTTAGTATTATGTTCTTTGTGTTCCATTCTGTTCAATAAGAACTGTTGAATGGCTGCTTCTGTGTTCTTTATTCGATATGGAGGATGACATGTATGTAAGTGATTTAGATGAGAAAAGTTTCATCAGATTACACAACTTTAAAGTCCGATGGTTTTGAATTTCGACTATATTTTAAACAATACATATATTAGGTTGATTATAATAATATATCTTACTTAAGTTTGAAAAATGATTATTATAAATGACTAACTTTGGAGAGTTTTGAAGTGAAAACCTGCCAAATTAATTTCAGCATGCACATAGAAATTCTGTCACTAGAGGCTTCAGCAGTAATATGTTCTAGTAGATTGGCTTAGTGTCAGGATAATGTGACTGAGTGGGATATCAGGTCATGGTGCTGGCAGCCTGGTCTTCCACTGGGGCAGCACTATAAAGTCGTCATGAGTGCGCGCTGTCACAAGTCGGTACCCGTCCTGATGACCTTAGATGTTGCTAGGACGTAAAACCACAACAAACAAACAGTAAATTGGCTTAGTATGCCTTTCTATGCAGAAACAAGTACTTAAAGCTGCACATTCCGATGGTGCATCACATTTCCAAACCCAAGACACTGACCTAGATTTGATCCTCCATATCAAACTCAGATCATCATCATCATCATCATCATCATCACCATCATCATGCTGTCGGTCGCGATGCAACAAAGACTGCTTTCATTACTTGACTGCCGCTCTCCATTTAGCTCTCTGCTGTGAGAGTGATGTCCATGAGTCGGTCTATTTCATGAAAGCTGCCTGCAAAAGTGTTGAAGTGATGCTGGCTTTTGCAAGTTACCAGCGGCACTCTCTCGGGGAGCAAATAGAGGTTTCACACCGGCAAGAACATGTCCAGACAGGCGCAAAACTATTTGTCCCTGCAGTAGCTGGTCGGGAGAAGTTGGGAGTTCCATACATCAACCGCCCTTGATGCTGCCACAGTGACATGGTCTTCTGTTCAGGGTTTGCTCCCTTAGCCTTCAGTTCTGTCAAGAACCTGTACCACAGGGCAGTGGTTTACAACTCTGCAGGGCAGGGGTCTCAAACTCTCTGAGGTATTGCAATACCTGCATACTCAGATACTGATGCCCTTATTAGGGCATTTTTTGCCACATAGAAGGGCACACTGTGTCAATCTAATAGGACCTATTACGATTGAAGCCTATGGTGTCACAGTTTTGGCGTGCTTGCCAAAACTAATTTGACATGCTTACACTCGAAATATCTCGAAAGTTAGCCATTTAAAATGAAAGTTACTTCAAACTAAAGTATGGTACATTATAACGATCAATTTAGTATATCTCAGAAAAATGGCAGAAACTCAAAACCATCGGATTGTGCCACTTTAATAAGTGTACCAGTATCTAAGTTGGATTTGTAGAATCCAATCTAGTTTAGTGTTTTGGTTGAGAAAAATTGACGTTCTCAAGGGGGCTTTACAGCAGCTGCTGTGAAATAACCCACTATCGGGGTTTCTTTTGCCGGATAGCCACAGTCCAGTTTGTGAGGGTGACTGCTGGGAGACGCCGGCTTGACACAGTTATGTAGTTCCACTGTTTGACACTGTGACAGCAGGATCTACAGAGAAGTGCGAGTGTTGCATCCTCAGCATTGTCCTATTTTGTGGTCTTGCTGGATCCCTGGGGGAGAAAAAGAACAACTACATTTGTCAAATAGTAGATAACATAATATTAATATACTCATTCCTATATTAATATACCCATCCCTAAACACATCTACACACAAACAAGTGGAGAACCAGGGATTGAGTTATGGGAGGTTTCTGGATGAAGCTGTGAGCAAAGTCATGTTGGCGCGACCGCGTGAGCACCAGCAGCGCTTACGAACCTAGAGGCTGTATTCGATTAACACGACCTGGGCGACTCGGGTTACCTGGGGCCGTATGCACGAATCGGTGTTAGGGCCTTAACCGTGGCTATGCTAGCTCCACACGGCTAACTGTGGAAAATCGGTATGCACCAATCGGTGCCAGCGCTAACCGCAAACTTTAGCCGAGGCTAAGCTACCCCAGTTTCAAATCAGGTTTAACTGCTAGCCGCGTCGGTTAGTGTGCGTGTGAGGGTCTCAATACCTTGTGATCTTTATTATACCCCAGTCACACGAGAGCCAGCGTTCACCGCCAACCTACTTATGACCAAAAGGTCGCCAACCTCCCAGTCCCACTCAATACATTGATTAAAAAACGCAGTCAGGGCCAGGTCGGGGCTGGCAATGGGTCGGGGCTGCCAGGTCGGCACCAGGGCGGCGGCACGGCACCGACCACACGGTGAGCGTGGCATGTCATGTGTTGCCGCTGCCAGATCGGTGCCAACTCACCAACCAATGGGTCGGTGACCTGGCAGCGCCAACCACTTTTTTAATGGTGCCAACCAAACTGGGTCGCAAGGAGGTTGCAAGTGCAGCAGCTGCAACCTCCTTGCGTACAATATTTCTGAAATGGTCGCCGGAAGATCAGCAACCTCGTGGTCGTAAGGAGGATGTATGGACATCGCGAATCGATCGTAAGCAAATGCAAGCCTCATGTGACTGGGGTATTAGCTGTTACTACTACTAGTGTCAGTAGCTATATTAGGTTTTTTGGGGTTACATTTGCAACATTTTGGTATATACCTACCCCCTGCGCTAATGTTAGTAGTTCCCTAGTTTTATGACAGGATCCTGATATATGCCGCCATCTTGGAAATGTATCAATGGAAGGAGCAGTGGATGGGGAACAGAGGGGGGGGGGGGGAGGACCAGTGCTGTTTGTAACATTCAGACAGGCAGCTACCACTGAAGGAGCAACCTCACCCCCCCCCCCCCCCCCCACACACACACCTGGCGATGCTGGTAACTAATCAATTGAACCACTAGGTGGCAGCAGCAGAGGAACATCTTAGAGCTTTTGACTGATGCTATTTAGATCCACCATGTAACAGCACCTTACAGTGGACAGATTTTGAAAATTTGGGGACATTCGACTGGGCCTCTCTATGCCAATATCAAAATATTTCCTTACAAATTCCTATTCGACTGGGACCGGAAGTGGGTTTATATACGTATGATTCGGATGTCTGTTGTGGCTCCATCTGATCCATCCGTAAATCTTGCAGATAGAAAGGGCCCAGTCGAATGCCTCCATTGCCGTACCATTTTGTTTTCGGTGGGTGGGTAAGGGGGTAATATTTGTTGATTAAACTCGATAAATTTCGCCTGTGGATAATTCGTCTTCCTCATTCCACTGTGCATTATCCTCCTCTAGTAATGCAGAGTACCAGATTAGGTAGCGACACATTAGTAGTAAACATTTTAAAGTCATTGGTTTGACCCAGTCAGGGTTCGAACTCGGTGAATTGTGCATGGTTGATTATTTAATAGGCATGATTATTTAATAGGTTCTTCCATTACACTGGCCGAATAGCGGGGCGCAGGGCACGAACACACAGTGGCGCTGCAGTAGCAGACAGAGGGATCGATCCCATCAGGCCATATTAGGCCAAACCACATTAATTTTCGTTGTACACGAATAATTTACTGGGCAGTAATAATTCACACAGTAATCATAGATGAGTCGCTCCGCCTTTTTATACATTGATAAGTGATTATCCTATCTATAAATCAATAGATTAAGAAAAAAATGTTGGCAGCGTCTATACAAGAGTGAGGAGTGCCGAACGTTGCCGGTGGTGGCGCTAGTGTCGGCTTTATGCTACAGGGAAAGTTTAACCTGCAGGAGGTACATAATTGTAATACTCACTGTACCACCGACATTTATATATAAATATATAAAATATATATGTACAGTGTCCAATCGCAAAGTGGCATAATCCGATGGCTTTCAGTCTCTACCTTATTTTGAGATAAATATATTGTCTTGATTATTATAATCTACATTAAATTAACTTTTATTATAATTCTTTTATTTTTAACTCTCTACAAGGTATGTTTACATTAAACTGAGGTGATACAATAAATGCATATACAAATTCCTTGCACACAGAAAGGGTCCCAGAAAAGCGATGCTTATCTAGTTGGTCTCCATGATGTGAATGAACAAGTGATGACAATAACAGATGATTAAACTTAAGCTACATTTTTAACAAATGATTATGATGCGATACTGATGCATCTCTTCACAGTTAGTAAAAACCAAAGTAATGATAGGAATATTATATGTATATTGTGTCTTAAGCCGTGTTCACACCCACAACTTTAGGCCGAACTAGATAAGGCGAACTAGATGAGGCGAACTAGTGTCGTGTCCACACACGGAGCGGATTAAGGCGGAAATCGATATCTGCACATGAGCAAGTCCAAACTAACCAGCGCCAGTTTTGGTTAGTCGACATCGGCATGAGAGAGTGTGGGTTCGACCTAGATATGTATGGACTGAATCGTATTGGTTTGGAACGGTCAAAATTTCTGCTGGGCAGTGAAACCCTAAAAATAAATGATGAAAAAAATATCTGTGCACAGCTAGCAGTTTCATCGAGCAAATTTACCGGAAAGTCAAGACACTCAGGTCTCGACTGTCACGTCCTTAATCTGCCGCATCTAAACCGCTACCGTCCACACAGGCAATATGGGCCGACTTAAGCTAGTTCGCCGCTTTTAAACCACCTCGCGATGTGGTCTACTTGAGGCAAACTAGATGAGGCAACTCAGCCCTAATCCGCCTCAGCGTCGGGTCCACACTGCCAATGTGAGCCGACTTAGATGAGGCGCACCAGATGAGGCGACTTAATGCCCAGGTGTGAACACGGCTATAGATTCATGTAAATGGCTAACTTTGGAGATAATTGCAGTGAAAACATGCCAAATTAATTTTTGCATGTACGTCGAAATGCTGGACCCCATAGGCGTAAGAATTAAAAATAGCTTATATTTAAATGACCTGTTAGTGCAGCAACAACTGTTTAATGAGTGCACCAATATCTAATATGACCATGGAAGTATTTTGGTTTCGAAAATGTGATCCTTCATCGGATTATGCAGCTTTAAATTTAAGTACATATGCAAATTACCTAAAACTTCTCACCGGGAACTTCAGACAAAAATCTCCTCGCCTTCAAACTGGTCGAAATAATCCTGTAATGACAAACATTTTCTGTGTAGTCAACAAATAACTGTAATGGAATAACAGTGGTCACACATATGTGTGTGTGAATTTTCTTAGTGACTCCTTCCGGCACGACTTCCGGTCTAGATAAAAGATTCGAGAAGGGTCCACAGCGAGGAAAGGAGAAAAAACGGGTAACCACTGTCCCATATTGAGCATACCGTTGCAGGAATAGTTTCCCATTCTTTAAATCCTGATATTGTGTGATTTAAACAGAAGTCGATGTAGATCAATTTAAAATATACTTCAAGCACTTTAATCTGTGCAAAAGATACATATATATGTGTAACTATGTCTGAACAAGAAACTACTAAAAAAATAATGGGATCTTTCCATAATTTGAGCCAATCAGAGCTGTTCTTTTCGATTGCAAATGGCCACCCCTTATAGGGGGCCGCCATTTGCAATAAAAAAGAACACATCTGATTGGCTAACACTGAGTTCTCACGAGAACGAGAAGAGGAACATCCATTTCCTGTAAGTTCAAACAGGCTCAGACAAGACATGGCTGGTTGTCCCTCTCCTTTCAGCGCTGAATATGCTTATGAAAGATTCACCCCTACCCAGAGTAGGGGTGAAGAACAACCCGTTCATTAAAAGTGCCGAAAACTGTTTGGCATCAAAATTCCTCTGATTCAATTTTTAAAGTCTATCAATGTAGATTATTGAATCAATTCTTTATTTAAAAGTTGTGGGTGAAAAAAAAAAAGGTATGTGAAGATGACGTTTTGCTTCTTGAATTGGTCGTAATGTGTACATTGCGTTTGATTCGCGGCGAAGGAGGAGTGTCCCACCCCTCTTCCCTCCTCCTGCCTCCCGCGCCCTGACGGTTGGGTTATGTAATACCCCCCCCCCCCCCCTGCTCCCGGCCCTTATAACCCGGGCCTTCTGCTTCCTCCAGCCATTCCGCCTCCAGTAGCGCTCCCCTACAGTTTTCTTCCACCCACCCACGCTTACATACCTCTTTTCCCTTCCTAGGGTGGAGGGCTCTTCGGAGCCTGACAATGAGCTAACCAGTCCGTGGCCTCTGACTTTCCTTAACGAACATTGATTCCCGATGATATTTGATCCTGTTTGTTTAAAAAAAATTGAGGCGGTATTTATACTGTCCATAGCATATAAGCCCGGGTACCCAGGCTTGTTTTCAATGCTGGCCAGTTGTAGTGTTTGTGTTATCTTACCACACAGTGGCTGCTGATAAGTTATTTGATTGCCTGCATTCAAGTAGCAGATAGATAATTGGTTGGTATGGTTAGTAGCCTATGTTAGTTTTTTATGTTTGATTGCTACTTTGATTGTACTTTGTTCATTGCATTGCCTGTTCTATTACCTCACACTCTGAATAAAGTGCTCTTAATTTCAGGCCCACCTTCCTCTTCCTCCTTCGCGGCGTATCAATAATCTATGTGCTCATTGTTAAGTTGAGTTATGTTTGATAGTACATAATGGAATAGGTATACAACACTCATTTCATTTACCCAGCCTTTCGCTACTTTTTCTAATGGGTTGTTCTTCACCCCTCTGTAGTTACGAGGTGAATCTTTTATTTTTAGCATAGTTCATGACCGGGCACAGTTGATGCAGCAGGTATTCAGCCATTGTTAGATACTTACCTGGTTAAAGCACCATTCTGCTGTTGTCATGCTCGGGCTGTTAAAAGTTAAACAGGCTGTCTAGCTAGTTCAATTCTCGAAGGGGCCATGTCCGAAGGTTGGGGGGGGGGGGGGGCAGAAGAGAGGCGGTAAAGGCTGCGCTTGGATTGTCCCCCCCCCCCTTCTCGGATATAACATCAGTTTTATTTTTATCAGCGTTTTTATATTACGATCAGAGGGCGGGAGGTTAGGTCAAACTTTTAAATCTTGGTATTACATGTATTAGGATTGTGAAAACCATTGACAATGATGGACTTCCCCTTGTTAAACAAATGTAGAAGCGATTGATTTGACCTATTTTCTCTATTATTTTTTTGACTAAATAGCACTTCCAAGTTGAATAGTATGTCAGTTCCAAGACATTAAAGTCGTTCAAGATATGCTTAATTTAAATTAGCCACGTCGCACTTCTTATAATATAGCAGAGAGAGAAGGCAATCTAGCAGCCCAACACTGGTCATCTAAGAGGGCTGGGAAGTTTGCGTGGTTGTTGTAGTTTTACGCCCCAGCAACACCTATGGAAATACATTGATTTGTGACAGCGCAAACTCATGGCGACTTTATAGTGCTGCCTCACTGGGAGATGCTATGTGGGAGTGGGTCGTAGTGGCGGGCGGAAATTGCGCTGAGAGTGTAAAAAAAAACACCCCAAAACACCACACAACTAATTTATGGTTATTTATCAAATTTGGAATTTATGTCAACACTTTGACTGCAGTGCATGGGAAAACTAATAATAATATACACTTGAAAAGTTAGGTAATCAGGAATGTGTAGTTGTTAACGAAAAGTGCGTTCAAAGCATTAGCGTCTTATTTCTTAAGGGTTAGCCATAGCACAGGAAGTGGCATGCCTAGTAACAGTAGAGCACTTCCGGTCCCAATACCGACTGGGAAGACGCCACCGGAACTACATTAACCAGGTTGGTTGGTTATTGGAGTTTTATGTCCTGGCAACATCTAAAGTCATATCAAGACGGCCACTAACCAGGAATAGTTGATGTTGGAGGTCTTATGTCCTAGCAACATATATGGTCATATCAGGACCTGTGACAGTGCGCACTCATGGCGACTTTATAGCACTGCCCCACTGGGAGACCAGGCCGCCACCACACTGACCTGATATCCCACTCAGTCACATTAGCCTGACAATGAGCTAACCAGTCCGTGGCCCATCCTACTAATGTCGAGTGCCAGGATAGGAAGTGACAAGTATCAATTTGATGTCATTGGTTTGACTCGACCGGGGTTCGAACTCCAGACCTTCCGCACGGGAAGCCTGCGCTCTACCGATTCGGCCACTGCGTCCAACAACCAGAAATAACACATTCAGCTCAGACTAAATTATCTCTTTGTTGGCCAGAAATATACTTCTGTATACATGTATAATCAAAAACGCCCCTAAAAATATGTAATTTTTCTTTTTATTCTCCCTTTTTTTTGGTAGAAATCTTAGCATTTATAACTTACTTTCCATTATGATCTATTTCTTACTTCACAGTCATAAATATAGGTCACAAAATTGGTAGATTTTGCATGCATGTCAAGCAATTTGTCGCTTGTACTTACACAAAGGTAGTGTTAGTATTGTTGCACCCATGCGGTCACAGCATCTTGATTCATTTTAAGTATATGGATATACAATATGACTAGTGGCTCTGGTGTGGCCGAATCTGGAACTACTCGCAGCATGCAGTAGAGCATAGATAAATGGTATATAAGAATAGAGCAAACTGAAGAGAGTTAGTGTCCTTGTTTATATTTCCATAATAGATTTTAGAGCACATATATATATATCTATATATATATATAACAGCACGGTAGGGGGGAGGGGGCTAGGTGTGACCGCATGGGGAAGGTCTACAAACAAATAACTAAATTAACTCAGTATCTTGTACATTGGCACGTTTAATGTGGGCAAATAAATACACAGGAAGCTATCGACAGTGAAATGTGTCAAAGGTCAGAGGCCAAAGGTCAAGGGCAGTCCAGAGTCAACACCGATGAGGTCAAGATAGATAGATAAATACCCGAGTGAGCCTAGATGTTGGTGTTTTTTTTCCTTCCTTTTTTGTCAACCTTAAATTATTTATTAATTTTTCTTTCTAATTTGTCTCTCAACTGAAAGCCTCACATTGTAGAAGGTGAATGCACATTGGAGGGAAATGATACCGCGGGCTGATGCGGTTTTCTGTTTCTTTCTTTGTGTGTGACGTATGGAATTCACCTACGTTACGCCGACGTAATATCTATAAATACACAGCTTCGGTTACCTGGGCCGCGTTCAGGGTCCGTCTCGGAGGCGCCTCGGAGATGGCACTGACATCACGCTAGTCTGAACTGCACAAGCAGTTTGTCGCCTCGAAAATGGCCGCCCCCTTAGGCGGTGGCCATTTGCAATGCAAATGCTGCGCTGTGATAGGCTGAAACTACTGGGTATGGCGGCCATTTTTGAGGTGCTTTTTGTCTCCTATGTGAAAATGGAGGCGTCGCCGAGACGTCGCCGCGACACACCCTGAACGCAAAAAGCATCGCCGCGACGTCGCCAAGACGGACTCTGAACGCGGCCCAGGAACAACAAGAACCCAGTTACTACCGGGGACGCTACCCGTTTCCACAGACCATTACACGACGGCCAGTTATAGAGGTCACCATTGTTCTTTGTTTCTCCATTATTGATATGGACTATTGCTTTGTTTCTGTGAGTGTGTTTTAAAAAAAATGCAAGTTCGACCAACATTTACAACAGGGATTTGAGTGCGACCACAAAGTTTTGAAACATTTAACATCCCCACCCCCCAACAGCCTGGTCCCCTTAAACAAGAAGTTCAGTTTGTGAGCGCGTCATAATTCACAACATGCCTGCATAAGGACAATTTCTGACAGGTGGCCATTATCTGGGCTAAGAACAGCAGGACTATTTAACTATTTGCACACATTTAATATACCAAAGACAATGTATGACAAGACGCACCACTCAGCACTTTCCCGTGAAATACAACAAGGTAATTGGACAGGTCCCCATGCCCAGCCTGACTGCTGTACCATTGAAACAAGAGGACAGGTTCCCTAGCCCACCCTGACTGCTGTACCATCAAAGACAATGTACACCAATTATACTAGTCTATTATCTCCTAATATTAATAATGAAAATAATTTTATAGCATAGTAAAGTTCAAACATTCTTTAAGCATTTTAATCTGTGCCATACATAAATATAATTTATGATTATGTCTGAGTAAGGAAACTACTACTGCACCTAATTAAAGACAATGCATCTTGTTTTCCGTGCGATGGTGCCACTGCATGATTATTTCAGAATTTCCTATATGAAAGTGCTGAGTGGCGTGTCTTATCGTACATTGTCTTTGAATATACTATACATAGCCCACACTGACTGCTGTACCGTCAAAGACAATGCATGACAATTGTAGTATATTATCTCCTAATATTAATAATAAAAACAATATTATAGCATAGTAAAGTTCAAACATACTTTAAGCCCTTTAATCTGTGTTATGCATAAATAACATTTGTGATTATGTCTGAGTAAGAAAGCTAGTACTAGACCTAACCAAAGATAATGCACCTTGTTTGCCGTGGGATCGTGCCACTGCATGACTATTTCAGAATTTCCTCTATGAAAGCGCTCAGTGGCATGTCTTATCATACATTGTCTTTGAATATACTACATATAGCTTATATTACATGGCCTTAATGATAATAATAAATTAAGCCAGATCTCGACTAGAGATTCAGAGCACAATGATCATGTTATATAACCAACTGCACACACAAAGATTTGTTTTTGTGTGTTTTTTAAATATGATTTAATATTTCAAAAGAAGGATGTGAAGTTTTCTTTGTTTTTTCTTTGGACCTTAACACGCAGCGCACCCAACTCCTGATACAGCTGATCCGATTGTTAGGGGCCGTTCAAATACTCCGTAACGCGATTTTCTTTTTGGTGTGTCAAAATTAAATAACCACTCAGCCCCCTTATGATGCTCCAAAATGTTAGACCATATGCCACATAACGCTTGGACCTATACCCTCACCCCATGAACATTACGTACTATTTGAATGTCTCTATTAGGCAGTGTATCCATACACTGTTTCCTTGTGGCGTGTTCCCTTGTTCCGTGTTCGCTTATGACGTCGCTTATGATGCGCCACACAGACAATGAACCTGTGTTTTGCTTAGTGTCCGTTCCCATAGGTCGGACCCAGGAACCGTATGGCCTCGTGCACGGCATATGTGACGTACTGACCGGGAACATAGAGAATTAACATGTTGATTGTCTGTGTGGCACGTCACAAGGTCATATCACAAGCGAACATGGAACAAGGGAACAAGCCACAAAGGAATAGTCCATGGATACATGGCTTTAGACTACTCAGTAACAACGCTTGGCGTAAACTCTTTGTGGATGGATCAGACAAGGGTCTGCAGGAATTCTACAACACCACAGCTGAATTACACCATCAGGTGTAATCTCTGGTGTTACATCATGGAAGTGAAGCACATCTGTGCAATGTCACACGTCTCGTGTCACATATTTGCTGTGTCACATCTTTGTGACATGTCACATTTGTGCCATCACTTTCACATTTGTGGCATGCTACATAATGTGTATGGTCACACATGTCCAGGTGTGCCGTCACACATATGTGCTGTCATACAGTTGTGGACCATTACATTTGTGCTGTCACACATTTGTGGCACATCACATTTGTGTCGTCACCCATTTGTGACATGTCACATTGGGGGGGGGGGGGGGCTTAATGAGGAGACAATGTCTCTGACAAAGCATAAAAGTATATTAACCAAAAACACCCTACCATATTTACCGTAAAATAAAAAAAAAATTAAAAAACAATTTGTGAGCCGGAGAAATACAAGTAAAATATGCCAGGACTATGTAATCCTCTTTTATTGACTGTATATTCATTTATGTAAATTGAAGATAGCCAGAAATTGTACAGAGGGTCTTATTGAAAAGTCAGTTAAAAATCACCACCAGATGGCAGCACTAATACTCGGGAAACACACTAGATGGCGCATTTGTAGTATCTGTCAAGTATCTTTAAAGTCAACATTCATAGTTTTGCATTCATCTGGTGTTTCTGCCACTGCCTAAGGGGCCATCCATAATTTTCAACATTTTCACGGTCAGGCGAAACATATGACACAGGGAACGAGAGTTTCGGTCATGTACAACTTTTATGGTTTAATAGATCGCTGATAAAACAAAAAACCACCATCATATTCTGTGATAAAATGCTTAGATGTACAACTTTGTCGAGGCGCGAGGTGTGGCGGCGGGTTCTGGAAAAGTGGTATTAATCTTACGATTGTGAAAATGTTGAAAACTTTGGCTGATCCTTGAGATGAGATGCATTTGAATATATATCTCTCCCAACACTACCTCCCCCAACTCCATTTATTCCCCATTCTCTGCAGAAATTGAATATTTATAATTACTGAGTTGATATGTCTGTCGTGTCATGGGGCTTGGGTTTAGTTCTCAAATCGATGTAGAATCATGCTGACATTTACAAGGGGCTGGGACACCCACTGAGACATGCTACTACTGTGGTGGGGAGTGTGTAGCAGAGCATGCTGCAACACCACCATGCAATGTACACGTCAAGGCTTCCAATAGAAATATCAGACAGAGGGTGGATTGGGGAGGTGGGGGGGGGGGGTACAACTTACATAAAATTATCAACCCGGGCAGGGCTGGGAGGTTTGAATAAATATATTTAACAACACACACAAAAAACTCCACTAAAAAATGTAGGGAAAATTTTCTTTTAAAAACCCCACAAAAACAACAACAAAGCCAGTTCTAAATAATATGCTATGGGTTTTAAATTGACGGTGGGAGGAGGGGGGGGGGGATACAAATAGAACAGCGGAACACATATGGAACCGCGGGGGGAAGGGTACTGCTTAAATTAAGATTGCTTTGTACTCACTATTTCCATTATTGGGTCCAAAGTTCTCCTTTCTAGGAATTGAGTAATCTCTGGAGAACACTGGAAAATCAGTGAACACATTTGTATAACTGTGATTAATTATTTTTTTAAATGTATATGTGTAAATATATTGACATAGATAATTGGACTGAGAGATGGAGAGGGGGGGGGGGCGAGGAGAGAGATGTTGAAATGTGAGCTTACACTGAGTGAATTCTGTCAGTGTTTGATTAGTTTACATTTTGATATTTTCATTTAGAGACATTTGTTACATACGCTGTTATACACAAGTACAGGTAAGGCGTTGGTTAGCGTCTATTAACAAGAAATCCTGGGGCATATTCCAAGCACATCCAAGGTCAGTGCGCATCACAAACTACCACAAATGCTGCTTTTAAGCTAAAGCCACACAGATTCAACAGCAGATTATCTGCACATGAATACAGTAAAACCTCTCGAAATCGACCCACCATGGGACCAACTTTAAATGGTCCATTTAGGGAGGTGGTCGGTTTAATGAGTTTTTTTTTTATCATTACAATGGAATTGTATGAGAGATCGCTTGGGACCCAAATAAAGCAATTGATATAGGGGAGTGGTCGATCTGTGGAGGTGGTCGGTTAGAGAGGTTTGACTGTAGATAGAAAATGGGTACGGTCTTGGGTATGACTCTTAAATGCAGTACATGGTCTATTACCAACAATAATATCAATCAAACAAACAAAGTGGAAATTGGCTCTCTCAGTTGTCAGCAGTAATTAAATAACTAGGAATAAACCAGTACTACTAAATCTACAAATAAGCAAAAACACAATTGGATTACTTCTATTAAGACAGGTATTCCAAATTATGCTGGTCCATCACAAAGGTCTAAAGGCGTGACTTCGTACGCCAGGCCACAGCTTTAGCTTACACGGCGGGAAGTGGGGAAGGTGGTGAATATGCATGCAGAAAGTGTTATTTTATATAATGTACAATATTTGCCGGGACAATTTCACTGCAGTCTGCGTTAGAAACAAATGTACAGAAATAATCCTGACGAGTTTGGTTTATAGGAGGCGTGTGGTTATAGGCGCGAAGTGAGTTTTAAATATTTGACGAATAGTGAAGGCAGGGGAACCAACCCCTCAAATCTCAAGACTGCAACGTGTACAGAATGCGGCTGCCCGGTTGTTGATGGGCACAAAGAAATTTGATCACATCACTCCTGTGCTGAAATCATTACACTGGCTCCCTATGGAGAAGAGAATTGATTTCAAGGTGCCGCTTCTTGTATACTGTGCCTTGCATGATCAGGCTCCAGAATATATGAGAGATATGCTCCAGGAGATAACAAATGTTCGAACACTGAGCTCCACAGTCTCCAGCCAGTTAGCAGTTCCTCGGAGCAGACTCAAAGGCTTTGGGGATCATGCATTTACTATTGCTGCCCCGAGACTGTGGAATGCTCTGCCAGGATATATCACAGATTGTAAATTTGTTGGTCCTTTTAAAAAAGGTCTTAAGACACATTTGTTTAAATCTGCTTTTAATTAGGTGACATTTATTTTCCTGTATATTTGTTTGTTATGTACAGGGCCTGAGAACGGCTTGCTGGATCGGGTGCTATATAAATGTTTTATTTATTTATTTGATTTATTTATCCCCTAACTTCCGGTGTATAAGCTAAAGCTGCGACCTGGTGTGCCCGGTAGCAGCTTCAGTCCTTACTGAAGGACAATAGACTAACAATACACTACAGGTACTGCTAGTGGCCCAGATGTCAGTACGACATTGCAAGTTCACACTGTTATGATTGTTACACTGTACCTATGGCTCAATATGCAGTTTAATAAATAGCGTCGCGGAAAATCTTTATTACAATATTTACGGTAAACTAGAGAGAACATTAAAAAAAAATCACAAAAGAAATCTCGACATGTACATGTATTGAATGACTCAGTTTCTGGCAGAAACTACACATTTTATAATATTTCAATATAACTATCGATCGACCTTTAGATAATCAATATCAATATGACAGATATTTTAACACTACTACAACACTTGTATATTATGTAACTATTATAAAGTGAGCATATATAATATGGAGTTTACTGTGTACAGTTGAAAGATAGCTTAGATTCAATTTGTAATTAATTTACTTGTGCCCAAGGATATTGCTTGTGTGCTTTATATAGTTGCATTTGCCTGCACCTGCGCCTTTCTTCTTTTTAAAATAAGGGTATATATATACCCTTATTTTATTTTATATATACCCTTATTAAACCATATATATATATATATATATATATAGATATACGAAAAGTTCACGCACAAAAACCCGTAAACGCCAATCCAAACATTGGAACTAAACTTTCAAAAAATTCATTTTTGACATTCCTATTTGTTGTTGTTAATTTCTCAATTTTCATTATATATCACATATTGGTGACAATTAACATTAGCTTCTTGTAAAAATCTTTTATTTTAATTAAAATTTTGGATTGGCGTATTCGGGCTTCAGGGAATATGTTAGTGGAAAATAGAAAGACAAAAATAGAAAGAAAAAGTGAGGATTCTAGGTAGGTCACAGTGAATACCTGACTGAGAAACCCCAGACCTGGCAGTTTTCTACATCCGGGAACAAGATGACTAGACAACGGCCAACTCACATTGAACCACAGACCACTCACTAACCTAAACATTAATATTGGTAAAAAGCATTGTTTCAGTTATTAAAAGGACATTTAATGGAGAGGACTGTATAGTTAATATGTACATCTGGACGTTTGTAATATCGCATGCTCCGGGAGGGAAGGATTAGATCTAGTTTACAATCATTAAACCATGTGTATATAATGTATATATACATATATATATATATATATATATATATATATATATATATATACATACATATATACACATATACATACATGGAGCTCATTCGTAAAACCCAATAAATGACAATCCAAAATTTTAATTAAAATAAAAGATTTTGACAAGAAGCTAATTTGAATTCTCACTAATTCTACGTTTCTTGTGATATAATGATTATGGAGCAATGAACAAAAAAATTGGAATCTAAGGAATGAATTCTTTGAAAGCTTAGTTCCATTGTTTATTTTCAATTTTTTTGATTGGCGTTCAGTGTTTTGCATCTGAACTCCTCATATATATATATCTATATATATGTGTGTGTATATATACATATATATACACACATATATATTAACATATACATATATATATATAAATACACATACACATACATATACATCTGACCTGGCTAACAGGCTGGCTACCAGCGACATGCAGGCCGTGGCACCCCCTATGTACACTAGACACGATAGGCCGGCTACCAGCGACCTGCAAGCCGTGGCGCCCCCTATGCACACCAGACATGATAGGCCGGATACCAGCGATCTGCAGGCCATGGCGCCCCCTATGTATACTAGACACAACAGGCCGGCTACCAGTGACCTGCAGGCCGTGGCGCCCCCTATGTATACTAGACACGACAGGCCGGCTATCAGTGACCTGCAGGCCGTGGCGCCCCCTATGTACACTAGACACGATAGGCCAGATACCAGCGACCTGCAAGCCATGGCGCCCCCTATGTATACTAGACACGACAGGCCGGCTACCAGTGACCTGCAGGCCGTGGCGCCCCCTATGCACACTAGACACGATAGGCCGGATACCAGCGACCTGCAGGCCGTGGCGCCCCCCACCCATATCACAGCTTATGTTTCACACCACCTGCCGCTACCAGCCAAGTGGCGCTGCAGGTTTGGACCGCTTTTACCCGGCAGCACTGGCTACTGTTACTAACAGTAAAAGGACTGGTGCCAGTGCCAGGCTGCCTCTCTGGTGGCCTGACTGGTTCTATGTGACACTACCAGCATTTGTGAATGTGTGTCAGTGCCATTATATATATATATATATATATATGTATATATATATATATGTATATATATATATATGCATATATATTTTTTTATATTGACGGTCTGAGGGGGTCTGGAGGCGATAACGACCAGACACAGCTAACGTATAGGAAGTCAGAGCCCCTGACAGGTGGCGCCAGTGTGGCCAAACCTGGAACTAATCACTGGCATACACTAGCTGCGGTTCACAAATAACAATACAGATATAACTGAAGATGATAGTGTCCTTGTTTATATTCCATAATAGATTATAGAGCACATTATATATATATGATGTATAAGCATTATGCGAGTATGAAGGCGTGGAAGGGATTATTGTTATTATATATTATTATACTATATTATTATCCAATGGGCACTCGCCATGTATTTTCTTGTTACTCATACGGGGACTGGTGGCGCCACCACCAGCCTCGACCCTAACTCTTGCGCTTCAACTGTCACTCTCGTTCGGAGTTTTCCCCATTGTAGCAAGGTACTTAAACATACATACATATACACACATATGTATATATACATCCCTTCACTAATTAACCAATCACATATGTATATATACATCCCTTCACTAATTAACCAATCACTGCACTAGGTGAAGTAAAATACAGGAGATCCTGTATCAGGAGATCCTGTATCAGGAGATCCTGACCCATAAATTATCCTTTCTGTCTTGAAGTAATCAGAATCTTTATGCTCCGAGAGAACTGTATTATTGATGATAATAATAATAAATAATAAATAATAGCTATATAAAATAAAGAGCACACATATCAGTGGGAGCTACAAGTGCTACACAAAAAGTGGATCAATAAGGGGCTTAGATCTAATAATACTGCCCAAACGCCCACAACCCCCCCACCTTCTCCACTTTCCTGCCCTTTCATACACACATGTAAATAATAACAGGCAGTATCTGATGTCTACTAATTAGTACCCACGCTGAGTGCTGTCACTGGTTTTGGACAGTTGGATAATACTGGACAAATACAAGTAGCCGTTTACATGGGGAGCAACCTAGCATCACAGAAAATGTACGATAAAATGCGCCACTCAGCGCTTTGCCATGAAATACAGCAAACAAGGTAATTGGACAGGTCCCCATGCCCAGCCTGACTGATGTACCATTGAAATGAGGGCACAGGTTCCCTAGCCCAACCTGACTGCTGTACCATCAAAGACAATGTACACCAATTATACTAGTCTATTATCTCCTAATATTAATAATGAAACTAATTTTATAGCATAGTAAAGTTCAAACATTCTTGAAGCATTTTAATCTGTGCCATACATAAATATAATTTATGATTATGTCTGAGTAAGGAAACTACTACTGCACCTAATTAAAGACAATGCATCTTGTTTTCCGTGCGATGGTGCCACTGCATGATTATTTCAGAATGTCCTATATGAAAGTGCTGAGTGGCGTGTCTTATCGTACATTGTCTTTGAATATACTATACATAGCTTATATTACATGGCCTTAATAATAATAATAATAATAATAATAACAAATTAAGCCAGATCTCGACTAGAGATTCAGAGTAGAATGATCATGTTACATAACCAGCTGTTCACACGAAGGTTTGTCTCAGAATTTCCTATATGAAAGTGCTGAGGGCCATGTCTTATCGTACATTGTCTTTGTTGGTGTGGACCAGGCGTGTCGGGTACAATACAAACACAGCGATGAGGACACATACATAAACAATGAGGGTGAATGAGGACTAGATCTCACGAGGTGGCCACATAACGATATCAGCACACAACCAGAACGGCTAGCAGTAGCACAGAAGCATTCAACATGCTCACACAAATTTTCTACACTTTTACAAATTAGTGTTTTTTGTGTGTCTTTTCTTTTGGTAAAGTAATAATTTAAATTTATTTATATTCAATCCTTTATAAGGTTACAGGTGCATAATCCGATATTTTCTAATATATAGTTCCTGATATATATATATAATATAAATATATTATATATATATTATATATATATTACTCCAAACTGAATAAAGAGGATTTTACCCCCAAAAATATATATATATACTCCAAACTGAAAAAAACATATTAATATTCTGCTATATACAGCAATGCATGTTTTATAAGTGCATTAATGTATCTAAGTTGAATACATAGAGTAAAATCTAGGAATAGATATTTGGTCTTCAAAAGTAGACGTGGGATGTCACATGATTTTCAAATGATTAAAATGAAATACTCTGATGGTTGGGAGTTTAAACATTTATTTTTAAGATCAAATATATTTGCATGATTATTATAAACTACCTTAGGTTGTCTTTTTTGTTGTTGTTGTTGTTGTTGTTGTTGTTGTGATGGGTGTATTTATACTGCCCATAACGGTTAAGTCTAATGACTGGTTGAAGGAACTTTTATTATGAATGGCTAACTTTGGAGAAATTTGAAGTGAAAACATGCTAAATTAATTTTTGCGTGGACGTAAAGATTTCGACACCCTTGACTTCATTAAAGGGACTTCATATTCCCCCTTGATGCAATGACAAATGCTTAATAAGCGCATCAGTATCCAAGTTAGATATGCAGAATCAAATTGAGGTCAGTGTTTTAGTTTTGGAAATTTGATGCTTTCATAGGACTATGCAGATTTGAGGATAACCTCTATGAATTCTTAAACATTTGAGAATATTTTCTAATTAGCGGAGTTAATCAAATTTAAGGGTCAAGGTCAAGTTACTAGAAAATTTCATGAATGTGTCCTGGCTTGTGCAAACACTGAACAATAGGTGGAGTTCATCTTTAAAAAAAAAGAAAAGAATTAGTTTAGGCCCTACATCATCTAAACAGATACATAGTTTCTTTGTCTCTCTTTTCAATTTTTCCAGGTTTAAGTAACTACAAAAGCTGACTCGTAGCACCGAGAAAAGTGACACTTGCAGACCTAGACGTAGACAAATGTTGCTGCTAAAAGAAACATGGGGAAAAAAACCTCAGCAGAATAACCAAAACAAGGGAAACTAATAGTAGTTAGCAGAATTAAATTGGAAACACAGCAAGTCAATTGGACTGTTCTCGGAACACAGATCCCCCCCCCCCCTCAAACACACATAAAAGGTCAAGATCAATGACCTATTTGAGTCTCTCTGATTGTTCCAATGATAGATACATATTGTGATTTTTAAAAGGATTCATAATCCCATAAGTACTGATACTTAAGTACACTTCTCACCTATAACTCAAATAATAAAATCCGGTAGCCCGAGTGAAAATAATCTAGACTAAGTACTTATAATTGATTGCACTTCTAGAAAACATATATAAATAATTATATATATGTGTGTATACTATCAAAAGTGCTATTTATCTAATTATGACCTTGATTGACCTCGGCGCTAAAATAAGACAAGCCAAAGCACGCTGGAAGGCTTTGTATTCTGGGATGGAAGGGAGTCTTAGGGGGAAATTGTTTTGGGGCCCAAGCACCCAAAAATAGTCAGTGAAATAATAAACGGATGAAATATAATATACAAATCACTGAGTTATTCGTACGCAATAACTTTACACATTGGACTCGAAGGAAATCTGTCTCACGGAATAAGTGGACGTGTCGCCATTGGCAGCGGTTGGCATGTTGTCAACCTCTTCTTCGGACTCTACTTCGTAATCCTCATCGTCGTTTCCGTGGTAAGTCCCAACCTCGTAAGCGACAATTGAGGCATGATCCAACTTCCCTGGTGCTTTCGACATTTTCGAGACGATCTCAGAGTCACGCCGCTTGCGCTCCTTCGATCGGAGCTTCTTACCGTACAAGTCTGGGTTCTCGAGGATCTTACGCTTTGGGTCGGTAAGTTTGAGAACATGTTGCAAGAGGGCGCCACAGAGTTCTTGGGCAGAGCAGGGCATCTCGGTGTTGAGTTCAAACTCGTGGATTATCCGCTCCATCTCCTTCGCGGAGTACATATGTCGCTCGTGGGGGCGCATCTCCGGCTTTCCATCCTTCATCCCTAACTGGCTCGAGTCGTTCTGGTTACTGTCCTCCGATATGTTCGGGTCGCTGTGTCTTCGCTTCGCTATGGCGATCTTAGTCACTACTGGGTCAAAGTTATCCGATATGCCATCAGTTGTTAGGTAGAGGATGTCACCAGGGTCAACGTATGTCATTGAGCAGGTCAGGTTGTGAAGCTCTGGGTCACAACCATTGACTGGTCCGAGCGCACCGCCTGCATCACGAATGTCGCGCTCGGAGTCAATGTCGTGCGAGCCAGTGGTGATCTCGCGCACACCATGGTGCTTACTAAACACGTAGGCGAGACTGTCACCAACGTTAACGATGCACACGATGAACTGCTTCGAGTCCTTTGCTGGCAACACGAGTGCGGCGCAGAGTGTGGTGAGACCGCCTTCGTTGTCAAGTATCGTCTGGTGAGCCACATCCAGCGACTTGAGCAGGTACTGAAATGCCTCCTGCAAGAAGGAGCAGAAAGCAACCCAGTCAGTCTACGAAGCTGAATGCCCACACAGGAACCTGCCTTACCTTCCCCCATTTTGTCATAAGTAAAGATTACATTACAGTATTCTGAATCAGGGAATAAATATTTCATGTATCTACAATATTGCGGATTAAATTGCAAAATTAATATTCTCAATCGTAGACTTATCTTCAATGGATTACAAGATTGCTAATTAAATTGTTAAATTAATATTCTGAATCATAAAAAAGACACAAATCTTCAAAATGTTACAATATTGCCGATTAATCCTCTAAATTAATATTCGAAATCATCAACATAAATCTTTAGTGCTACAATATTGCTAGATTAAATCGCTAAATCAATATTCTGAATCATAGACATAAATCTTCAATGTGTAGAATATTGCTTATTAATCTGCAAAATTAATATTCTGAAGCATAGACATAAATCTTCAATACATTACAATAATGCTAATTAAATTGCTAAATTAATATATTGAATCATAGACACAACTCTTCAAAGTGTTACAATATTACCGATTAAACCGCTAAATTAATATCCTGAATCATAGGCATGAATCTTCAAACGCAATGTTGTTACAATATTGTCAATTGAACCACTAAATTAAGTTTCTGAATCAGAGACATAAATATTCAGTGTTAAAATATCGTCAATTAAACTGCTAAATTGATGTTTTTAATCATAGACATAAATCTTTCAGTGTTACAACTTTAAAAATGAATCAACATAAGACAATTGCATAGCAACAAATTCCGACAGCAATTTTTAAATTAGTCGCATGTTCTAGTTTGCAATCAAACAGTTTTGTTTTGAAAATCAAAATATGCTTTGTTTGTCGGTAAAATATTGTTATTCATATGAATGCTTATTAAAATGTAACAAGTGAACATGGAACAAACTCTACAGAAAATTGTTTTTTTTTGTTGGTAAAATATTGTTATTCATATGAATGCTTATTAAAATGTAACAAGTGAACATGGAAAAAACTACAGAAAAATGTTTTTTGTTGTTGGTAAAATATTGTTATTCATATGAATGCTTATTAAAATGTAACAAATGAACATGGACAAAACTCTACAGAAATGTTGCTGTCAAAATATTGATTTCTTCGCAAAGTATGCGCATGTCAATGGCGACCCATGTAGAATCATGTAGGCCCATGGTTCCTCATGGAGAACCATGTAGACTGGTGCAGACTGTAGCAACCATCACTGCGTCTCTAAATTAGTAACAACAGAAACCTGAACCACTATGTCACAGCACAATAAGTTATGGTCATCGGAAGCCACTCTGCTCCTCTCTACCCCTCCGCTGCCAAACGAACTTATAACATCCCACACACCGCTAATCTTCTTAACCATTAACAATTCTACCCAGCGCTTGTACCCCAGCCCCCCACCCCCACCCCCACCCCCACCCCCACCCCGCAGGAACTTAAATCATAATGACATATGTGCCTACATTAATTTTCCTACCATCCAGATTACCTTTACACTCAATTACAGCATTACCACCAGTGTACAGAACATAGCGCTAACAACTGCCACATTACGTACCTTTAATAGATGAATGCAAATAACGCAAAACATAACACTGTCCCCATTCTCATACACCATCTCATTACTAACATTCACCATCAAAGAACTGAGTAAATAACTGTAACCACATACGTCTGTCTGGAAGACCAGTTCTTCAGTGATGATAAATGATGTATTTTGATGAATATAATATTTGATCAAACCAAAAATGTTAAGCAATTGATCAGTGTTTCTTCAAGCCACCAGGTGACAGCACTTTACAGTGTATAGATCTTGCCATACGCTACTGCATTACCAGTAGTTCCTCATAGTTAAACATCCAGTGTAACTTTTTTTTAAAGAAAAAAAAGAATGTGTCTGCATCATATTTATACCTGATATCTTAAAATTGAGGAGTGAAAAAACATCTATAAAAACCAGAATTTCCCACAAAAACGTATCGATTTTCCCTTGTTGACATCTGACCCATGATGAGCAAGCAGTGTCAAAGAACCATATAGTTTGGAAGACATGAAACAGAGGGCGCCACCAGAGACTCAGCTGGCAGTCGTCCAAAGTCCCTCATGTCAGAACTGATGTGCCTCATTGTTCAGTTATTGCGACTCATCGCCATTCAGAGGCAAGTCGTATCAATTGATAGCACGGGACAAATTCACCATGCCTGAGTTGGCCATCTGACTGCTGGTTCCCACAATTTGGTTTTCGGTTCTGGGACCTAGCCGCCAGATTGTAGCAATACACAGCATTACACTGGATCTTTAAATAGATACTATCTATGGTTTTACAGAATTATTCTGCACCAAAAGCTATAGACCCAATACTTCAGTAGTTCTGAAGGGTATGAAGCTATCAGTGAAGACATAAAATTAACTCCGCCATTAAATAAAAAGAAGCGTATTAAGTGTACACACCCCAGTACCCTGCTACGCCCTCCGTCCGCCCCTTAGGGAATCCCAGCAAACCTCTTTGGGCAATGCGGGGAGGAACCTGGAAGTGACGTCTTGCCCAGCACAGTGAAAGCAATTGAATGCGTCTGACTTGAGAGCAATCAAAGTATTCTTTTGTTAATTGATTACCATATTGTAACATTACTACTAACATTCAAGGATTAATAATATGAAAATAATCCAAATTTGTATAGCATGACTGGATTGACTTTTGATATAGAAATCAGTAGCTGAAAATGGATGCATTACAATTATTTAGCAACTTGAGAACAATTTGTCTACTTCTTTAATCTTCTCCAACCCAGTATGTTAGACTGTAGGGTTCTTAATGACTTTGTAGCTTGGGTTCGTTGGTTGTTGGAGTTTTATGTCCTGGCAACATCTAAGGTCATATCAGGATGGGTACCGACTTGTGACAGTGCACACTCATGGCGACTTTATAGTGCTGCTCCACTGGGAAATCAGGCCGCCGGCACCATGACCCAAAACCCCACTCAGTCACATTATCCTGACTCTGAGCTAACCAGTCCTTGCCTTATCCTAATAAAGCTGAGCACCAGGCTAGGAAGCAACAAGTATCAATTTTGTAAGTTATTGGTTTGACTCGACCTGGAATCGAACTCTGGACCTTCCACACACGAGGCCAACGCTCTACCGATTCAGCCACCGATGTATGGTTTTAACATAAAAATCAAGAAGGAGGATATCGAACCCTCAAATATCCCTTTTAATGCAAAACATCACTGATTGAAGTTTGGGCACGTCAGCAAAAATAGGCGTTTAAAGAAATATGGTTATGATTTTCTACTTCCAAGGACTTTCAACTTCAAGGATCTTTAGACAAATTCCAGCACTTTCTAGGCCTGGAATTCTGAATGATCAAATTCCAGGACTTTCCAGGTTTTCAAGGACCCGTACCAACCCGGTCGTTTGAAATAACAACATCATATTTAAATTTGTTCATTGATTGCCTCTATATTTCTTGCAATCTACCATCCATTGTCAACTTGTGTGATTTGAACCCTGGCCGAGTCAAACCAAAGACTTCAAATCTTTGCTTACTTGTCATCGAGGTTGGCAATCAGCATTACTAGGATAGGGCAAGGAGAAATGGAATAAGGAAGACCAACTGTTCAGGTTTGAAATGTCCCTTCCTTAATCAATGAACATAACAACGGGAAAAATAATAAAAAAGTTGTACTCCTAATATAAGCCAGAGCATTGTTTCGAAATCACCATATAATACCTACATGCGTATTCTTTAGCGGCTTTCCAGATGAAAATAACTTTTCGTTCATGAACTTCATGACTCCGAAAACTGCGCACCGGGCAGCGATCTTGGACTTCTCGCCCCAGTTCACACCGTCCGCCACAATCATCAGCGCGTTGTCCTTTCGTGCACAGATTGCGAAAGAATCCGCAATTGGGTCACCTGCGAGGGAACAAAATGGCGAAAGGACCAGAGTGAACTTGAGGTCATAAATTGGGGTATTAACCATCATGAAGAATCAATCACAGTGGCATATGATTGATTGATTGATTGATGATGGTTTAAAGCCATGTTGGGAAAAAACTAATGGTATCAATTTTGTCAGTCTTGTCAATCACATTCACATGCTGACCTAGAAGTTTACACAGTGTTCATATCCATTGTACCCTGAAACATGGCCATATTCATAGTCGATTCACTGTGTCAGGTGTGAAGTGTAAATAAGCATACACAATAACTACAAATATATGTACAGTTTTAACATAAAAATCAAGAGGCAGGATAACAAACCCACAAATTCACTTCAAATACAAAAAAAAATCACCGATTACAGTTTGGGCAACATTAGAAAATGAAAAACCGGAAGATCTTACGGGATGTTATATTGGAGGGTCTGGGGTACTCAACCAGAAAAATGATAAAATCTTACATGCTCTGTGGTGCATTTTGGACACAATAATCCGTAAGATTTATATAATATTACTATATTAACGCTATCGCACGGTTGCCAACATTGGAAAATAAAAAGCCGGAAGACCAGCGTACAGTGATGATGGGGACATAAAATATTGTACACCTTACGCCGAAACCGGCCTGCGCCCCAATACCTGAGATCTTTCCGTTGATTGGATGCTGGTCGTAGAGTGACATGCAAATTCCATACGCCTTCCTGCTTTTGACGTTCCACACGCGGGCACCAGCCACTTCTGTCTTCGGATGGGCATCTGGACAAAACAACACCAGTTATTAAGTTTGATTAAGAAATAGTCTGCGCTGACCTCTCAGGCAAGGAGCAACATAGACAGGCGAGCGTGGATAGGGTGATGACACCAGGGGTCATAGGTGGTGTAATGGTTAGCAGACTACCGCGGCGTTCCCATTTTCATCATCCCCCATGACACTGGTGCCGTCACCAGGATCCATTCGCTGTGTATGTATATGTATATGTAATTGTAAGTGCATTGCCTGTATGTACGTAATTGTAAGCACTAAACGACTTATGGACACACCATTTAAAAGACTTACAATTCGAGGGGGATGAGTGTAGTAGTCTTATAAAAAGGGTCTTAAGACACATTTGTTTAAATCTGCTTTTAACTAGGTGAAATTTATTTTCCTGTATATTTGTTTGTTATGTAAAGCGCCTGAGAACGGCTTGCTGGATCGGGCACTATATAAATGTTTTATTTTATTTATTTTATTTTATATAATATATTTATTTTAGACTATTTCATATATATGTGAATGAATGTAGCATAATATTTCCGGAGGACCAGTGCTTCGGCCCTGAAAAAGTACCTCTATTCGCTGAATAAAAATGATCATTTACCCCCCCCCCCCCCAAAAGAAATGCTGGTGCTCGCCACACACAATAGATGGCGCCACCATCAGGGTCAGCACAATGACATTTTCTGAGTTGGTAATTGGTTGGTTGTTGGGGTTTTACGTTCTTTCAACATCTAAGGTCATATCAGGACGGGTACCGACTTGTGACAATGCACACACACAGTGACTTTATAGTGATGCCAACTGGGAGACCAGGCCACCAGCACCCTGACTTGATATCCCACTCAGTCACATTATCCTGACACTGAGCCAACCAGTCCTTGCACTATCCTAATAATGCCGAGTGCTTGGCTAGGAATCGATAAGTATAGATTTTTAAGCCATTGGTTTGACTTGACCATGTGTCTACGTGTCATTTTCTAGGTTCTGCTTACCACGTTGAGCTGCTGATGTCTTTAAGCTGCTGTAAGTAGCTGATTTTGCCTTTCGTATTAGCAGATCTTTTATTTATTTAGGTGGGTGAGAGTGAAAATCGGGCGATTTGCACATGGAATCGGGATATCGGAAGAGAGCACCCAAAATCAGAAGTCTTCCTACAAAATCGGAGCAGTTGGCATCTCTGCATACAATTACAGTAAAACCTTTCTAAATCGACCGACCATGGGACCGACTTTAAATGGTCGGTTTAGGGAGGTGGTAGGTTTAGGGAATTAAAGTATCATTGCAATGGTATTGTCTTGGCAGTTGTTTGGGACCCAAATATAGCGATCGATATATGGGAGTGGTCTATCTGTGGAGATGGTCGGTTAGAGAGGTTGTACTGTACTTCATTTTGGACTGTCTTTCGGCATTCTGTAACACATATATATGGAACCCGGTGCCAGTGGGTAGTTGTTTGTTCGACAAGGTTTTTATTAGGAAAGTGCAGTGACTTATTGAAGGCGGTTATGCCATGCCTAGGTGTTTGTGCCCGAGTTGGCCGCCTTCATTAGTGTGCGGATTGTCTGCTGAAACATGGTGCCGGGTTGTGGAAACGAAGGGAGGAATGTAAGTGTTGTGTAGTCTGTGAGTTGTGCAAACTTACATAACACCACTGGAGAATACACTTCAAGGGCAGGGGGCGTGTAGGGGGGGGGGGGGTGGTGATGGTGGTGGTGTGTGGTGGTGTTGGTGTCTAGTTGTGGTCGTGTGGTGGTGGTAGTGGTGGTGGTAGTGGTGGTGGTACTGGTGTGGTGGTGGTAGTGGTGGTGGTAGTGGTAGTGTGGTGGTGGTAGTGTGGTGGTGGTAGTGGTGGTGGTTGTGGTGGTGGTAGTGTGCTGGTAGTGGTGGTGTGTGGTGGTGTTGGTGTCTAGTTGTGGTCGTGTGGTGGTGGTACCGGTGTGTTGGTGGTAGTGGTGGTGATAGTGGTGGTGGTACTGGTGTGCTGGTGGTAGTGGTGGTGGTAGTGGTAGTGTGGTGGTGGTAGTGGTGTGGTGGTGGTACTGGTAGTGGTGGTGGTACTGGTGTGCTGGTGGTGGTGGTAGTGGTAGTGTGGTGGTGGTAGTGGTGTGGTGGTGGTACTGGTAGTGGTGGTGGTAGTAGTGGTAGTGGTGTGGTGGTTGTAGTGGTGTGGTAGTGGTAGTGGTGTAGTGGTGGTACTGGTAGTGGTGGTGGTAGTGGTAGTGGTGGTAGTGGTGTGGTAGTGGTGTGGTGGTGGTGGTAGTGGTGTGGTAGTGGTGTGGTGGTGGTACTGCTGTGGTACTGGTGTGGTGGTGGTAGTGGTGGTGATAGTGGTGGTGGTACTAGTGTGGTGGTGGTAATGGTGTGGTGGTGGTGGTAGTGGTGTGGTAGTGTGGTGGTGGTAGTGATGTGGTGGTGGTACTGGTAGTGGTGGTGGTAGTAGTGGTAGTGGTGTGGTGGTTGTAGTGGTGTGGTAGTGGTGTGGTAGTGGTGTAGTGGTGGTACTGGTAGTGGTGGTGGTAGTGGTGTGGTAGTGGTGTGGTGGTGGTACTGCTGTGGTACTGGTGTGGTGGTGGTGATAGTGGTGGTGGTACTAGTGTGGTGGTGGTAGTGGTGTGGTGGTGGTGGTGGTGTGGTAGTGGTCTGGTGATGGTAGTGGTGGTGGTAGTAGTGGTAGTGGTGTGGTGGTGGTAGTGGTGTGGTGGTGGTAGTGGTGGTGGTAATGTGGTGGTGGTAGTGGTGTGGTGGTTGTGGTAGTGGTGGTGGTGGTAGTAGTGGTGGTGGTAGTAGTGGTGTGGTGGTGGTACTGGAAGTGGTGGTGGTAGTGGTGTGATGATGTGGTAGTGGTGTGTACTGGTGGAAGTGGTGTGGTGGTGGTGGTGGTGGTACTGGTGGTGGTTTTGGCAGCAAGGAATCTTTTATATGCACTTTCCCGCAGACAGGACAACACACAGCACAGCCTTTGATGAACCAGTCGTGGACCACTGGTTGGAACGGAAAATAGCCAAACATAGCGAAGCAGCAAAACTCGTTACAATATTATGGTACCAGTCGGAGTTGATCCAAAATGGACCAACTGGCTCAACACTGTATGAATCATGGGTCAGTGGATTTTATACACAAGGGAAGGGAGCCACAATGTCACACATCAATTCCATTCATTGATTAAGCAGGGGAAATTTCAATCATGAACAATTGGTCTTCCTCATTCCACTGCTCCTTGCCCTATCCTAGTAATGCTGAGCACCAGGCTAGGTCGTGACAAGCATAAACCTTTAAGTCACTCGTTTGACTCGGACAGGGTTTCAACCCCACAGGTTCGAATCCCATGACCTGACACAATCATGGAAAGCAGACGCTCTAATCATTCGGCCATGCCAAAACAGGCATTATGCATTTGCACTGAGAAATGACATGAATAAAATTCAATTACAAAAAAAGAAAAAAGAAAAAGAAGATTTGACTTACTTGATGCGCCTTGTGGCGCATCTTGTGTGTTCGCATTCTCGCTAACAGCTGTAAGTCCCCGGTCAGGCCCGGTGTAGCTTGCGAAGATGTCAGGTACCAGTGGCGCCACCTTCTTGTTAGGCATCTCCTCTAAAGATGACCCAAACCACACCTCCGTCCCCGCCTTCTTCTTTTTGGACCACCTGGAAAATATTAAATGTTAAATTTTTACAACTATTATTTTATGTGATGTATAAATTATTAGGACACCTCTATTGTCACGGTACCATGACAAGAGAAGGATATTCTAAAATCACGGTACCGTGACAGCAGTGCAGCAATCTAGCGTCATGGTACCATGGATATAGAGTGGCAGTTTAGCATCATTGGGTCGTTCTTTTAGATCCGAAGGTTGCCGCATTCAGACCAATGGGGACGCCTCTATTGTCACAGTACCGTGGAGACAGAAGGATATTCTAAAATCATGGTAACATGACAGCAGTGCGACAGTCCAGGGTCACAATACCGTTGATACAGATCGGCAATCTAAGGTCATGGTACCATTCTTTTAGATCCAAAGTTTACAGTGACAAAAGTCACTCCAAAATCAATATGCGAATAATAATTCATCACAGCTGTGTTGTTTCTTTTGTTCCGAAAGCTCCAGGTAGACAGCTTACATCACTTTCCAAGTTCCGCTCCATGGAACCCAAGCTGCAGTTGACAGAAAAGGAGGGATTTCCGCAGTGTACACACACAGTGTCAGGATAATGTGGCTGAGTGGGGTATCGAGTAATAGGTGCCAATGGAGTGGCATCACAAGGGGGCAGCACTATTAGGTCATCAGTGTGAACAGTCACAAATCAGTACCCGTCTTAATATGAACCTTAAATATTGCTAGGGCATAAAACCCCTGGCAACTGGAATCAAACATCCTATGGCCTTGATCAGGAACTAGTGGTCGTGAGGCGGGAACCTGCTGACCAAGTTAACTCTGAGGTCAAGGATATGCCTTTTACACTGAGCATGCGTAGTGACCTGCTACCCACATTAGTTCTTGCCACTGACATCAGAGGGCGGGTTGGTGGTGGAAATCCTCTAGAACACCTTCTTCCACAGGGCAGGCTGCACAGTGGGTTGTGACCGACATTAATTGTTGCCACTGCCGCTAGAGGGTGGTTTTGTAGTGGAAATTGCCTATTGAAGTACTTTTGCGCTAGTAATACCTGCCGTATCCGATAGAGGGCGCCACACACTCATGCCAGCACGAAGCCACATCGATATAGCGAATAGCGAATGGTAGCCAGGAATTGTGAACACTTATTTGTCTCTCATTTTTTTTTTTGGGGGGGGGGGACATTAGTTGTCCCAAGCAGGGGAAATCCCAGTCACAGACAACTGGTCTTCCCCTCTCCACTGCTGGTCGATAGAAAGCCCGAGCCGACACTTTTACCGACCCAAGGGATTTTTAACCTCCCACACCACATAGACATGGTATGAGAGCAACTAGTCTTTGATGACGCTGTAAGTTATACACAGCGGCGGAAATCCAAATTGGCAGAGCTGGGGTCACGGGGAATCGAACCGCTGACCCTCAGATTAGGAGTCTGACCTAGAAAAAAGTCAGACACTCTAACCACTCCACCACAGAGAACGCCAACACAGTAATATTCATATTATGCATCTCGGCAGACACAAATAGGGTCGGTGGATGAGGGTATAATCTACTTCCGCCCATACTCATAGCAGACCGATAAGTTTATGATGCAAGCCACTAACCAGTGCCCCCCAAAAAGAAAGTAAAGCTTGTTTGATTTAACAACACCTCTAGAGCACATTGGTTTTGTTATCGTATCATCAGCTATTGGACTTCAAACATATGGTCATTCTGACATATTTCTTTGGGTGGAAACCCACTATCGCCACATAGGCTACTCTTTCTGATATCGAGTAATGGGTGCCAATGGAATGGCATTACAAAGGGGTAGCACTATTAGTATTAGGTTATCAGTGTGAACAGTCACAAATCAGTACCGGTCTTAATATGAACCTTAAATATTGCTAAGGCATAAAACCCCTGGCAACTGGAATCAAACTGCTAGGGGTCTTTTATATGCACTTTCTCACATACAGGATATCACATCACAGCCTTTGATGAACCGGTTGTGGACCACTTCTAATCAGTGCCAGATTTCCCTATAGGCTTGGCACGCTGAAGTCTAGGGCGTCAAAATCCTAGAGGCGGGGAGGGGCGGGGAGGGGGCCCGGCCAAGGCGTATAATATTGTTGACACTGTCATAGGCCTTTAAGCTGCGTTTATACGGGCGAGTTGAAACGCCCCAGCTGGAACCAGTTGCCTAGTTCGTTTTAAATGTGTCCGTGTAAACGCGGCACTGCGGCGTTTTAGGGCTGAACCGTTTCGGCTGGAACGTCCCGCGTATACCACCTAATCAGGTGGTCTACAGGAAACGTTTCAGCTGGTTCCTAGGCAGCTATAGTGTACAATAGTGGTGCTCGCCGGCTACAGTCTCAGCAGTAACTAATCGCTGGTGCCCAGCAGTGTTAGGGCCTGATTAGGCTGAAATCTAGGGAATGCGATCATATTTAACAGAATTTCATACTCAAATAATGAAATTTAATTAAATTAACCTTAAATTCCAACCGATATTAACGTAGCAGCTCGATCAGTGTTGAATCGCCGAGTGTAAACAAAACAAATAGCAGTGATGCCGCAACGTGCGAAAATCCGCGCATGCGCAGAAGCCACGAAAATACGACACAGTTGTTGTTGTTTTGGGGAGTTTTCAGTCGCATTGGTGCACTGAAGGCTGCCGTGTAAACGCGCCACGAGAACGTTTCAGGTAGAACGCTTTGTCTTGAATCGTTTTACTTTTGGCCGTGTAAACGCAGCTTTTGGGAGGGGCCTCACAAGTGGAATACGTTAGGATCTCTCTTCATCTAAATCTGGCATTTTCGCTAACTAATGAGACGGCAGCTGACTGGACCCAACATTGTTAAAGGATTCACACTGTACTTGCAGTACACGGGTGAATACCAACCCTATATAAAAGCTGTCGAAAAAGCGTGGAAATGAAATGAGAGCCTAAATCCACAATTTAAGATGGAACATTTATTCTTTGTATATGTCTTCATATTTCCCAACTACCTTTGAGTTGAAAAACATAATAAAACATCTAGTTTAATAAGATTTAAAAGTGAAATCGATGGCGTTCTATCGCCACCATATTGTCTTTTTGCATTCTCTCCCATTTCATCAACTCTGTGCCAATATAAGTAGCCATTTGATATTGGAACCAGGCATTCTACTTCCTGTTCCATACTAAACTACGTTTAGACTACGTTGTCATTCACCCGTGTACTACAAGTACGGGGTGAATCTTTTATCTAGGCCTAACACTGCCTGCGTGTAATCTCAGTTCTACTGGACAGCTCTGGACCCAGACTAATATCGTCCTGACAGAGCAGGTGTCTTGTCAATGGGGGGTCATTCAAATGAAACAAAGATGGTTTGTACATTAAAAAAAAAATTCCACATATGGCAGGAGTTGGCTAATCGCAGGGGTCCAACATTACCAGAACGATCGATCTTAGATGTTGAAGATCCCAATTCTATGACGTCAGACCAGGAAGGGATATAACTGCAACCGTAGAGGTTATCTGGCACATATAAACAGTTTCAAATTCACAGTTATTGAAAGCCAGTGTCATGTAACTTAAATTTCCTCAGCGGCATTATGGGACATTTCTAAATTTGTTATGTTAACCACCGGGCCTTAATTTGTAGAGCACGGGCCTCACGTGCGGAGATTGGAAGTTTGGTTCCCGGTCAAGTCAATCCAAGGACTTATAAAATTGATACTTGTTGCTTCCTAGCCTGGCGCTCAGCATTAATAGGATATGGCAAGGATTGGTTAGCTCAGCAACAGGATAATGTGAATGGGTGGGATATTGGGTCATGGTGCCTGCACCTTGATCTCCCAGTTGGGAACTATAAAGTCATCATGAGTGTGCACTTTTACAAGTCAGTAACTCTCCTGATGTGACCTCATTTGTTACTAGGATGGTACATTTATATCGCAGTCGAATATATATTTACAATCCTATACAATTACTGAATTAGTAACATGAAGTTGAAATTATGTATTGCTATTTCACAGAGGAATCCTATCAATCTGCATGTGTGTTCCCTGGTCTATGTCACTCTATTTAATCCCTTCACTGAGGAGGGTCAATAGCGCTGACTGACCCCGCTAGTCACGAGTTGATCCCAGTTGACCCTGGCCTAGATTGAGCCACAAATAACTCCTCATGAATAATTAGTTACAGAATATAAAAACGATGGACACTCATATTGGGTCACAAGACAGGATGGCTGAATGAATTGCGCACCCGCTTCCTATGTGGCAGGTCAGGGGGTTTAAATCCCGGCCGAGTCAAACCAATGATATAGAAAATTTATACTTGTTGTTACTTAGCCTGACACTCGGCATTACTAGGATAGGGAATGGAAAGGGTAGCTCAGTATCAGGATAACGTAGTTCATGGTGCCAGCAGCCTGGCCTCCTAGTGGGGCAGCATTATAAAGTCACAAGTCGGTGCCAATCCTGATAAGATCATAAGCCCCGTTCACACTGGCGAGTTAAGTCGGCTTAACTAATTCGCCTCAACTTGGTCGTGTGGACACTACGCTGAGGCGACTTAAGGCTAAGTCGCTTCACCTAGTTTGCTTCAAGTAAACCACGTCGCGAGGTAGTATATGTGAAGCGAACTAGTTTAAGTCGGCCCACCTTGCTTGTGTGGACGGTAGCGGTTTACTTGAAGCGGATTAAGCACGTCACACTATATAATATAATTTGATTCTATGAACCGGCTAGAGGTGTACAGATATTTTTTTCATGATTTATTTTTAGGTTTTCACTGGCCAACAGAAGTTTTGATCATTCCAAAACAATACGATTCAGTCCATACATATCTAGGTCGAACCCACACTCTCTCGTGGCGACGTTGACTAACCGAAACTGGCGCTGGTTAGTATGGACTCGCTCATGCGCAGATATCGATTTCCGCCTTAAACCGCCCCAAGTACTGCATGTGTGGACAGGACGCCTAGTTCGCCTCCTCTAGTTCACCTTATCTAGTTCGGCCTAAAGTTGTGGGTGTGAACGGGGCTTTAGATGTTGCCAAGAAGTAAAAACCCCAACAAACAACCCCAACTTTTAATATTGATACTTGTCGCTACCTATCCTGGTGTTGGGCAGGGATAATATACTAAGACCAGACAAGGAGCAGTGGAATGAGGAAGACCAATTGTGGCGTTCTCTGTGGCGGAGTGGTTAGAGTGTCTGAGTTTTTTCTAGGTCAGACTCCTAATCTGAGGGTCGGAGGTTCGATTCCCGGTGCCCCCAGTTCTGCCAATTTGGATTTCCACCGCTGTGTATAACTTACAGCGTCATCAAAGGCCGGTTGCTCTCATACCATGCCTATGTGGTGTGGGAGGTTAAAAATCCCTTGGGTCGGTCAAAGTGTAGGCTCGGGCTTTCTATCGACCAGCAGTGGAATGAGGAAGACCAGTCATCTATGACTGAAATTTCCCCTGCTTAAACAACTAATGGACCCAAAAGAATTGTCCGCGATTAAACTTCCCCTTGCTTTGATGATTTTAATTTTAATTTGGGGGAGGGGGGGGGCGAAGGGGGAGACACTGTAATACACTGTACTGGTTTATGGCAAGGAGCCACATAAAGAGGTAGGTGTGGAGAGGGTGATTGAACCAGGGTGCCTAAGTAGTGTAATAGTTAGCACACTAGCCCTGGAATAGAAAGACATGCGCGCTTGAATCCTGCGCTAGGCATAATATTTCCCATTTTCATTACCCCCCTCAAAATAATACACCAGGCTAGGTAGCAACACATGTACATTTTTAACTTAATCCCAAATGGGAGGTGGGCACTCAACTCCTTTGTCCATCCCATCTGGGTCTGTAGTAAAATGTTGATGTGTGCTACTTTTGGAGGAGAAGGGGGGGGGGGGGTCTGGAAAAGTAGTACTCTTTGTATTACCTTGGAAATGATGACAACTTTGGACGACCCCTTAAGCACCAGACTTCCATTTGTACCAATCCGATGTGATCATTTAAAAAAAAAAAAATTTGTGACAAGTTTTTTATTCTGCCCATAATGTATAAGCTCCCGTGAGGGTGCTTGTTTTCAATGCTGGACAGCTGTGATACTTGATTGGTCTGGTCCCGCACTCAGAAGTCTTTACCTGATCTTTCTCGGGCCAACCTTTGCGGTTTTGGGTGTTAGTAGTTTCTATATTAGTTTTTTTTTTAATTTTCAAGTTTTTTCCTAACCTGTATATGATAACTTAGCCTACTCTGTACATCTACGCAGATGACTTACAGGCCTGTGGGTGAGGATCCCATCCCATTGTGGTTTGTTACAGCATCTTTTCACCCATGCCCTGTCCTTAGATAGTACACCAGTGTGCCAGAACACCCCTGGACCCTTCAGGACTGCGACTAGGTGGGATGGCTGTGTTGTATGGTTAGCCATGTTGTATTTCAGGGTGATTCGGATGCCTGACCATGGCCTGCCTGGTTCTGCTTTGGTTTGTGCCAGTACACATACCCAGACGGACTGCGCCCTATGGTGATAGTCATTTCGAATTCCTTAGTACTTAGTAGGGCTAGTTTCCGTATGTGTAATATCTACCATCTTTTCTGGCCGGTCTTTTGCTTTTTGTGCCAGAACACAGCAAGCAGTGACTGCGCCCAAGATCGGGTGAGATATTGTTTCTTCGGTAGGTGGTTGTGTATTATGTTTTCTTTAAGGACGTTTTATCACGGATTGATGAGGGAAAGCTATTTTATTGCACAGGCTCACTGTTTACACACACCACATTGCGTCGTGTCTGTTGAGTCGATAGACTACATCACAGTTCCAGTGGCGCGGTGCATTGTGGGATGCATCAGAGCAAAACAAAGCCGCGAGAAGCACGTGGCACATGCTAATACACTGGGTGCAGCTATGAAATGTGCTAGTTTCAGCTCATCTCAGCTCTTGTTTGAAACATAGAATACCAACTAAAAAATATATATAATAAATTAAGATATTGCATTTACATCAATATAACCAGCACATCTTATGCCATGTGCATTTAGATTTAGGCAAATCTAGGCACCCAGACTAGTGTTAGAGCCATAGCCAGAGTCAGTTATATTTATTTTATTCATGTTTTTATTTATATTCTATGGTTTATGGAGAGTTGTGTCTTAAACATATTCATTATATTATTATATTGCATCCTTCCATCCATGTTTATGCCAAATTGTTATGTATTTCTAGTTATTTTGAATAAAATGCCAGTTTTGCCCTACGCGTATCAGTCAACTCAATGGGCGAACGCCTTTGCTTTGCTCCCAACGCCGTTTTCAGCGCATGCACAGTCGGAACCGTGATGTAGTCTATCAACAATCTATGTAAACAAGGCTCTCTCACAGCGCAGTCACATGACCATCTCACTGCTCGAGGCAAAACACCGGCGTGAACTTATGCCCCTGTCACATTATGACCTATCTCGCCAGCACGCCGCCAATGTGGAAAATCACTGTTTTACGTCGAGAAGAGTCAAACCTTTTGCCGTGGGGAGTAAAGTTGGACGTATACATACCGCATACACAGCGTATGGCCAACGTATGACCAATGTATGGCCAACGTATCTTCCGGGGAAAAATGCTCGAATTACGCTCACGGTACTTTCACAGAACGCTGGTGAACGTTATATAAGTTATTCGATTGCCAGAACTACGCGTCATACGTTACATACGTCAAGACACGCTGGAGAAACGCTAAATGTACGCTAGACGTACGTTAGGCGTACATTATCCATACGTTGTCAGTACACGGACTGTACAGTCCCACTGCCTTTAAAGTAGGTCAATGTAGTGCAATGTAGTGAACAACATTTGACTAACGTACATCTAACATACATCGACGTACGCCTAGCGCTTAGATAACGTATGGCGGACGTAAAATCCACTCGTTGTCGAACGTTGTCGTGCGTCGAAAGTTTTGTGCATGCACAAAATTTTGCCAACCCCCTGATGTGCGACGACGTATCTCGACAAACATTGACGTACATTGACATATACCAACGCGCGCCTAATGCGCACATAACGCATACTGCTGTATCCCGACGTAGCGGCAAAAAATCACATACGTTGGCGCGAAGCATCGTAATATGACAGCACCATAATGTAATAACAACATACATATATTTTTTTTAATAAATAGCAACGGTGAAAATATTTGTTGTACGAGGAAAAAAGTGTGTAATTGGGGACGGTTGGTTGATGGAGTTTTACCTCCTGACAACATCTAAGATCATATCAGGATGGGTAGCGACTTGACAGTGCACACTCATGGCAACTTCATAGTGCTGCCCAACTGGGAAATCAGACCGCCAGCACCATGACCCAATATCCCACTCAGTCATATTATCCTGACACTAAGCAAACCAGTCCTTGCCCTATCCTATTAATGCCGAGCACCAGGCTAGGAAGTGGCAAGTATAAATTTTTAAGTCATTGGTTTGACTGGATCGGGGATTGAACTCCCGATCTCCCACACAGGAGGCCTGCGCTCTACTGATTCGGCCACCACGCCCGGTGTGTAATTGGGGGGGGGGGGGCGGGGGGAGTAAATCTAAAGAAATGAGAGCTCTCCACCCCCATTATGGAAGTCGGCAATAAAGTCTCCCCTCGCATTAGGCGTGTGGAAGGGGGCTAGGGGGGAGGGGTAGCGGGCAGGCATGCACATACCACACTTCTTAACCCCACATACCCAGCCGGAAGGGGAAATTATGATCAGGCACAACATACCACAGGTGCACGAACACAGCAGGACGGGCAGAGGGAAGGAGTGGAGCTGGGGGGGGGGGTGCATTCATCCTGATTTGCACCTCAGCCTAGCGTGCGTCTGCTTGTATGTATTGCTGCATTCATACGGGTCTCGTGAATATGGTGAACTTCCCACTTACTGCTGGTAAACACGACCATGTAAACTGAGAGCGTTCATTTGGCAATTTGCGGTAAACACGTTTCATACTGGGCGATAATAGAGGCATTGTCAAATCTTCATACAGAAAAAGTGAAATATCTCTAAAACCACACCACCTAGAAACAAATCGCTTGGTACACATATAGAAAACATCTTTACCAAAAAGATTATATCAAATTTATAAAGTTAGGGTTCTTGATTTCTATTAATTTTGAATAAAACTTATGTTTTGCACCACTCGTCCGGCAGACGGCGGAAACTGCGACACCGCCATTTCTTCACAAGTGGTGAGTAGTAGCGAGCTGCTTAAAAAATCTGAACGCAATTCACAGGTTGTGAAATGGGAAACACCATATTCACCAGTTCATATGAACGCAGCATATACACCATGCCACGGTTCGGCGGCCATCTTGACCTGATTTCCGATTGCGGGTAAACAAATGCACGTGGGGTTGTTACAGGTGTTATTTTGTGTCTAGCTGAACCAACATTTATCTTTGTATGCTTCTAAACAAATTATTAAAGACTAATTTGTAATAAAGATGGATGGATGCATGCAACATAATGATATAATGAATATATTTAAGACACAACTAGCCATAGTTAAGTATTTTAAGCTAAGAAACATCCAACACTCTGCCAGTCACTGCCACTGGCTTAGATAACAGATTCACCCGGTACTTGTACACGTACGTTTACTGTGAGTACCGGGTGAATCCTTTATCTACCACTGGCTATGCCTATACAATAGCATAGTCAATTCAATTCAATTCTTTGTTTCAGACTCAGGATTATGGTAGTTACATAATTTGGTCCATAGTAGGTAGATATAAAAATTAATCTGAATAGGTTATAAGTAATAGTATGAATACTACCATACTAACCAATATCAAAATGTTGGTCTACATACAGTAGTTTGTACCAATGCCTCCATATAGCAGACGTAAATCTGAGATGGCTCTCTTCTATTTTTACAAGTCCCTGTATTATAACATTTTCTGACTTGTCAAGTCTAGTAGAAAATTTGAATATTAGATTCCTGATAACAGCCTGGAAGGCTGGCACATCAATATTGGCAAACAGCTGACTAGCACTGCGATACCTAGGTAGAGGGAGTAATAACCTCATAATGTCATTATATGCTACAGTCAGTTTTCTAATGCTATACATTCTATAGTTCCACCAAATCTGGGCAGTATACAAGGGAGTACATAAATTTACCTTGACATCAGCTGTACACATATGAAATTTCCTGATGAGCATATTTCCCTGAGCATATAACTTGCGATGCTGTCTATTAATATCCCTGTCATCTCTAAAGTCATCAGTCATAAAGTGTCCTAAGTACTTGACTTCAGTAGATATTTACAGGAGAGCACCAGTTAACATAAACTCAGGAAATACAGTATCCTTGTCATATTTTGATCGAATGATCATTACCATACTTTTAATAGCATTGTATTTGATATCAGCTTCTATGCCATATTCAGAGCATATATTAAGTAGCATTTGCAGTCCACTACTATATGGTGAGAATATTACCAAGTCATCGGCATACATGAGATGATTTAGAAGTAATAATCCATTAATACATCCCGTTTTACACTGATTTAACCTTTTCGACAAGTCATCCATATAAACATTAAATAAATAGGGGGACAATATCCCTCCTTGACATACACCATTACTGACTTGGAAGGGTTCTGATATGGCATCACCCCACCTGACTACCATTGATTGGTGTGAATACCAAAATATTAATATCCTGATGAGATAGCCTGGAGTAGCGCACTGCACTAGTTTTTCAAACAGTTTTGCATGATTCACTCTATCAAATGCCTTAGACTTTAGAGGCGTCAAGAAAACACAAAAACATAGTAGAATTTAAACTATGATATTTATGTAAAAACTCTTTAAGAGCAGAAATGCACATATCTGTCCCATGCTTTCGCTTGAAGCCATATTGATTATCATTTGTTTTTAAATACAATTCCAGTCTATCTAGCAGTACATTTTCAAATATTTTTGACAAAATACTAGCAAGTGCTATAGGTCTATATTTATCCTTACTGTTAATCCTTCCCATTTTGTCCTTAATTACTGGTACAAGAATAACAGAGATCATAGTATCAGCCAGAGTTCCATGTATGAGAAAGCCTGTGAGGCATTTAGCTAACATGGAAAAAACTCTTGAGCTGACGTCTTTTTCATTTCAGAAATACAACCCTGCCTGGGTTTACCCTGTTCCTTCCACAGTAAGAAGGCTTCTCTTGCAGCTTTGTGAAGGTCTGCTACATGTACATTCCACCCTGGATGGCACTGAGTGTTACATTTAGGGAAATTATACAATGGATTACTTGCCAGCTTAAGGGCTTTACAATGTTTTCATAAAACTACACAATTCATCTGCATGTTGAGAAACCTTACAATGCTCGTATCTACACATTAGCGCATCTGTGGGTATTTTAACATTTTGCAAGAGAGTTTCAGTATTTACACTATATTTATGAATCGCATCTTGTTTTATTCTGGACAAGTCTAATTTGCATTTATTGCAGCTGTTTGTAGTCTTTGACATATCAGGTACATTGTTTATATTCAAGGTCATACCCACATTTTTCTGTGATATAATTTTTTTATATCAGTTTTGATAAGCTGTGTGTTGGGTTGCCTGTGTGTGGTGTGTATGTAGTGTGTATATATATATGTACATGTCTGTGTCAGGTTGCCTGTGTGTGGTGTGCATGTACGTGTACATGCCTGTGTGTTGGGTTGCATGTGTGTGGTGTGTACGTAAGTGTGTATGTATGTGTACATGTCTGTGTGTTGTGTTGCATGTATGTGGTGTGTATGTTAGTGTGTATGTATGTGTACATGTCTGTGTGTTGGGTTGCCTGTGTGTGGTGTGTATGTTAGTGTGTATGTTGGTGTATGTATGTGTACATGTCTGTGTGTTGGGTTGCCTGTGTGGTGTCTGTATGTAAGTGTGTGTATATATGTACATGTCTGTGTCAGGTTGCCCCATGTGTGGTGTGTATGTTATTGTGTATGTTGGTGCATGTATATGTATATGTCTGTGTGTTGGTATACCCGTGTCTGGTGAGTGAATTCCGTAACATACGCCCGCCTGTATGCTTACATGTGTGTGTATTTGAGTACAGAGTCCATGGAAAGCTCCCAAGTGTGATGATGTTTTTACTTTTAACAAACAAGTACTTCCGTTAAACCAATTCTCCCAGTTCCAGTCACCTGCTAAAGTAAACCGGCCTGCAACCATTAGCACACACCCAACCTCGTCACCATAGGGGCCACTTATCCACCTCCACCCCGCTCCAACAACCCACAACCACCAGGTCCCACTCATTATACCCCAGTCACACTAGGCTTGCGACCACTTTGCGACTTCTTACGACAAAAAAAAACACCAACAACGGGTGATTGCAAAAATGTCCTCAGTGGTAACCTTAATGGTCGAACGGAGGTCGCCGATCATTTTCATAGGTTGGCGATCAATCAGCGACTGATCGACAACTGTGGTACTGTTGCAACCACCTGTGACCTCTCGGCGATTGGTTGGTGATCGATTGGCGAGTGGTCAGGGACTGATTTGCAACTGATCTGCAATCGAATGCTGATCAGTCACAAACCAGTCGCTAACCAGTTCCTAACCAATCACCAACCGATCACCAACCTGTCTTCCCTGCAGTTCCTAACCGTTTTTTCTGGTGTTTTTGTGTGTGTGCTTTGGTCACAACGAGGTTGGTGACTTAGGTGGGGTTTTGTAGGTAGGGTTTTGTTATTGCAGGAGGCCGCGAAGTGGTCGCAAGCCTAGTGTGAAAGGGACCTTACCAAACAATTAGCACACACAAACCACCAACCTAACACAAATATAGTTGAAATATTTGCACGGCGGCCATTGAGAAAATCAAGAAACGCCTCTGACAAACATTAAAGTCGCAGGTTTTGAGTTTCTCCTACTTTTTAAGATAAATATAATAGGGTGATGGCTACCATCTAAATAATTTTACTTCGAAGTATCTTTCAGTATTAGTGACTAACTTTGGGGATATTTGAATTGAAAACATCCAAAGATAATTTTGGTGTGCATGTCGAAATTCTGACACCATAGACTTCAGCAGTAACATGTTCCATTAAATTGACTCAGCATCCCCTTCTACGCAGCAACACACGCTTAATAAGTGCAGCGGTATCTAAGTTGGATATGTAGGATCAAATCTAAGTCAGTGCCTTGGTTCGGAAAACTTAATGTTTTCATCACATTAAAGGGTCAACTTTGGAAATATTTGAGGTGAAACCATGCCAAATTAATTTTGGTGTGCACACCGAAATGTTATACACATGACTTTGAGCCTATCACTATCAGTCCTAGTACAGGAACACAAAGACGCAATACAATGAGTGCACCAGTGTCTAAGTTGGATATATCCGACCAAATCTAGGAAAGTGCTTTGGTCTCCACAACTTAAATGTTTTTATCAGATTGTGGTTAGAGTTTTACGTCCTGGCAACATCTAAGGTCATATCAAGACGGGTACCGACTTGTGACAGTGTGCACCCATGGTGACTTTATAGTGCTGCCCCACTGCGAGACCAGGCTGCCAGCAGCATGACCTGATATCCCATTCAGTCACATCATCCTGACACTGAGCCAACCAGTCCTGGCCCAATCCTAATAATGCCGAGTGCCAGGCTAGAAAGCGACAAGTATCAATTTTTAAGTCATTGGTTTGACTCGACCATGGGTTCGAATCCCACGATCTACCAAAACTGGAGACGGACACTCAACTCATTCAGCGATCCAGTCAGGTCTATCGGATTGTGAGGCTTTACTTTTGGTGTGTGTATGTTTGTTGTTTGTTTATTGTCGTTTTACGTCCTAGCAACATCTAAAGTCATATCAGGATGGGTACCGACTTGTGACAGTGCACACTCATGGTGACTTTATACTTATAGTGCTGCCCCACTGGAAGACCAGGCCATCAGCACCATGACCTGATATCCCACTCAGTCACATTGTCCTGACACTGAGCCAACCAATCATTGCCCTATTCTAATAATGCCGAGCACCAGGCTAGGAAGCAACAAGTATAAATTGTTAAGTCATTGGTTTGACTCGACCAGGGTTGTAAGTTGCTAGGTGAATATTTACTGCGCGGGTCCCCCAACCCGGACTCCCACCAGGCGGCGCTGAACCTAGAAGCGTGAGGGGCACGCTGGACAGTGCCTCCATTCAAAGCCAGACATGCCCAGGCTTACTTAGGCCAAAACAAAAAACTAAATTGGTGATCGTCCCTGCCCGTGCCCGAAAAGTCGCACGCCCCTGATTTTTTTTTGTGTGTGGATTTTTTAAAACTTAAAATTGCGTCGGGCTAGCACTGTAGCAGCAATTAAACGCTTGTATACATTTTTATGTCATTGGTTTGACTCGGTGAGGGTTCGAACCCAGGAGTTAGAATCACATGACTTATCAGAATGGGAGGCGGACGCTCAACTCATTCGGCCATTGCGTCTGGTTACACATTGTCTATATCATATGCCAGAAAATAATTTTAAAAATTAATAAAAAATGCCCCCCCAACCCTCAAAAGGACAATGATTTTTGTTGTTGTATTTGGCCTAATGTGCACTTCCATCAGAGAGCGTGTATATAAACAGATGAGAGGGACAACTCCCATACTAGAGCATGTAACATCTGCCGACTGTGGCGCTCCAAGTGGTGGTTGTTGAACAGCTTAAGCATATGGGCAAACCTCAAGGCATTTTCAACGGCAGTGAGCAATCTTCATCCAGAAAAAGTGAAATATCTCTAAAACTACACCACCTAGAAACAAACTGATTGGAATACACATAGAAAACATGTTTACCAACAAGATTATATTAAATTGATATGGTTAGGGTTCTGGATTTCTATTAATTTGGAATAAAACTGACGTTTTTCACTACGCGTACGGCAAACTCAAGGCATTGTCAATGGTCGTGTGCAATCTTCATACAGAAAAAGTGAAATATCTCTAAAACTACACCAAATAGAAACAAGCCGCTTAGTACACACATAGAAAACATGTTTACCAACAAGATTATATTAAATTGATATGGTTAGGGTTCTGGATTTCTATTAATTTGGAATAAAACTGACGTTTTTCACTACGCGTACGGCAAACTCAAGGCATTGTCAATGGTCGTGTGCAATCTTCCTCCAGAAAAAGTGAAATATCTCTAAAACTACACCAAATAGAAACAAGCCGCTTAGTACACATATAGAAAACATGTTTACCAAAAGGATTATATTAAATCGATAAGGTTAGGCTTCTGCATTTCTATTAATTTTGAATAAAAACAAATGTTTTGCACTACACGTATGGCAAACTCAAAGCTTGTTCAACACTAACCGCCAGGAACGCCACTGTAGCCTGTGTTACCGATTTTCGCGGGAGTTGTCTCTCTCATCTGTTTATATACACGCTCTCTGCTTCCATGTGCAGAAAAGAAAAACCCCACAGCCACCAATAACTATCACCACACACAGAAAACCAACCGAGTATATGCGTGCACAATTCACCACCACGTGACCACGTGCTAATGTGATAATCGTATAGTTCTTTAAATAGGCCCAGTTAAATTATTTCAGCCACAGGTGCTGGACATGGGACTAGGGTGGTCAGTTTTGTGATTTCAAATAAAAAATCTCCAGTTATATGTGAATTGCAATTGTTGGGGTTTTACGTTCTACAAACATTTAAGGTCATATCAGGACGGGTACCGACTTGTGAGAATGCGCCTCGTCGTGACTTTATAGTGCTGCCTCACTCGGAAACCATCAACATACAACATAAGGACAAGTTCGTCTTCTTTTTCTTGAAAACAGATTAAATGTCATCAACTTGTCCAACTGATTCAACTTTGGACAAATTAAGTCACAATTCACTGGAATACAGATATGTGTATTAGATAATTTAGGCTAATGTTGTGTGAATTCTAATTGGTAAAGCTTTTATTTAAGTTTTAATAAAGGGGCCTGCCTCTTTAGTGTGGGAGCGGTGAGACATTATTCTATTTTCCCCCGATGGATGTGTTGTGTCCCTGTATGAAGTTGTTTAAAGTTGCATAGTCCGATGCTTTTGAATTTCTGACATTTTCTTGAGATAAATACATTATGGTAATCATTATAGTCTACATTAGTTATGTTTGAAGTAATTTATATTTTAAATGGCTAGCGTTGGAGATATTTGACGTCAAAAGATGCTAAATTAATTTTGGCAAGCATGCCAAAACTCTGGCACCATAGACTTCATACACAGATTCTATTACATTGACTTATTACAACCTCTTATGCAGCAAAACATGCTTAATAAGTGCACCAGTATCAAAGTTGAATACGTAGAATTATGTCTATATAAGTATTTTGGTTTTGAAAATTTGATGTTTTCATCGGACTATGCAGCTTTAATACTACTACTACTAATAACAATAACAATAATAACAATAACACTCTTATTAAAGTTGCATAGTCCGATGGTTTTGAGTTTCTGTCATTTTCTGAGATAAAAATATTATGTTGTTCATTATAATCTACCTTACTCTAGCTTGAAGTCACTTGTATTTTAAATCGCTAACTTTTGAGATATTTGAAATGGAAACGTGCTAAATTAATGTTGGCAAGCTTGCCAAAACTCTAACACTATAGGCTTCTGCAGTAACATGTTCTATTAATTGACTCTGTATCCCCTTATATGTGACGACACATGTTTAATATGTGTACCCGCACCGAAGTTAGATATCTAGAATCAAATCTAGATAATTGTTTTGGTTTTGAAAATTGTATGTTTTCATCGGACTATGCAGCTTTTAACAATAACACTGTTATTAACAATAACAGTAGTATTAGTAACACTCATAACAACAATAATAACACTACTACTTCTACTAATATTAACAACAATAATAACAACATTGCTACTACTAATAACAACAACAATAACAACAACAATGACAACAATAACAACAACACTAATAATATATAAACAATCATAACTCACGTCTTGAACCCTGAAGTGATGACGACGCTGTCTGAACGAATGACATAGCACTTGTGCTTTTTGGAGGAACAGTTAATGTTCTTCAAGTTGGTCTTTCTAAGGAATTTCTTCCACATATCCTTTGTTGAGAAACACATGGCGCTTGTAAGAGTTTGCCTGAATGGCGGGGACCTTCAGTGGCAAAGTGTCGTCTGCACTGAAAACGTCTGCTACTCCCGAGTTTCCCGCCTTCCCGCCAGAGAGCAGCCGACAACTTCTGCCTGATTCCGCCGTTCGCCGCTTGGCGCCGCCACCAACGCACTGGTACCGCGCTGGTTCCGGGCGGCGCACCGCGTTATGTAGTGTAGTGTAGCGTGTGTGGCGACGCCTTAAACCAGCGAAGATGTCGTCATCATCATGACACGCCGCACGCCAAGTTTCGCGAATAGAGAAAGAAACCCAGCAGCGGTTGGGTTTGGATCTCGGTTATTTATAAATGAATATTTGCTCCGTTCAAGAAATGGACGATTTTGTATTAGTTCAAGAACTGTGTCGTTCCGGTCCAGTCTCCCAGAGGGCGAACTCACAAGACTGTCGGTTCGTTAAGGGTCAGTGCACACACACACCACACTCACCGATTTATCCTGATCTCACCTCGAGCCAGACGACTTTTAAACTGACGCTCTGCTGACGTGAGCCGAGAGGCAGACGGAAACTTCTAAATTTTGTTTTTCAAATTAGTTTGTTTCTCCCGTGTGTAAATACACAACCAGAATGCACCTCGACACTCCTGTTATGTCTAGAAATTAGAAGGGAGTGGAGCAGCGGATATGTGCTAATGGTGGTTAGACTGTTTCTCACCCAGGAGGTCGCGGGTTCGATCCTCGACAGAATTGGTCGATATGCACCTGGCACTGGGTAAGATAAGGCAATGACTGGTTGGTTTAGCGTCAAGATAATATGACTTGGTGGAATATCACAGTATGGTGCTGATGATATGGTACCTTAGTAAGGTTGTGCTATAAATCCATCACGAGTGTGAAGTTTCATGTCCCGGTATGACCTGAGGTGTAGCTTTGGACCAAGCAGGTGGGAGTAGAGTGAAGTATGTTGTTGGATGTGGTGGTGGTGGTGAATGTACTACCTTTTTAGTCAGTTTCTGAATGCGAAATCAAGTCCACTAATATTGAACAGGTGACCGATAATGGCGGATATTCGATGTCAGTTCCCTAGAATGGCGGGTAGTAGTGTCCGCAAGTAACGTCGCTGGTAATGTCACTAGTACTGTCGTTGGTAATGCTATTACTAGTATTAGCAATGTTGCTGGGTAACGTCACTGGCAACGGTTTTTTGTAATGTTTGCTGGGGAATATCACTGGTAACGTTTCTTGCAATGTCGCTGGGTAAGATTACTGGTCGTGTTTTCTGTAACATAACTGGTAACATTTCCTGTAACATCACTGGGTAACATCACTGATAATGCTGTTAGTAACGTCACTGGTAATGCCATTAGTAACGCTGCTGGGTAACATTACTGGTAACGTTTTCAGTAATGTTGCTGGCTAACATCACTGGTAATGTTTTTTGTAACGTCGCTGGGTAACATCAGTGGTAATGCCGTTAGTAACGCTGCTGGGTAACGTCATTGGTAACACCATTAGAAACGTTGCTGGGTAACGTTGCTGGTAGCGTCATTTGTAACGTCGCTGGTCACGTGGGCGGCCCGAGCTGTGCTTCATCTACGGTGTGTAGATGTAAGTCGAAAGGCTGACAGCTGCGCATACACTCAGGCTGCTTGCACTTCCGTTTCCATGGTACCCCGATCACACCCCGGCGTTCCGCCCTGCTGACCGAATAACACCACCAGCGCCACCGGGCGAGTGGCTGCCGAATTAGTCCTCCAGGTCCCCGCCGGCCTCCTCGATCCCAAACCCCAGCACCAGAACCCGGCGACAGATCAAGGTCAGGCCTCGTGGTGAACTTGCGGTGACCTTGTGGTGACCTGTGCACATATGGGCGTGTGGAGGCAATGTTATTGTTGAATTGACACTAGACTTACAATGTCAACAGTAACCAATGAGAAACAGTAAAAGCCCTTCTCCCCTCCTCGCCACCGACGCTGACTTTGACCTGCCAGAACCAGCGTGAACCACGTGATGCCCTGCGGTGTGTAAGTGAATGGCAGCCCGCCTCACGCTGTGACCTGTCAGGTGTGGTGGTGGGGAGGGAGGGGGGAAGTGTTGATAATTACAGGTGTGTGGGTGTGTGATGTGTGTGGGTGATGGAGGAGGGCACGCTGGTATGTTAGTAGGATTACATGTTGGAGAGAGGGATATGATCTACTAACAAACACTCGTCGTGGCCAGGTAGGCAGAGCCTCAACAACAATTTTCGGAGTAAAGGGTCGACTATGGTTCCGCAACTGCGCGCCATTATCTTATCGGGTTGCAGGAAATTAGGAGTTATCGCCACAGTTCCCGGTGTCTTTGCTTAAAGCTGCATAGTCCGATGAAGCATAAATTTTTCAAAACCAAACAAATTATCTAGATTTGATTCTACATATCTAACTTTGATACTGATGCACTTATTAAACATTTGGTGCTACATATAAGGGAATACTGAGTCAATTTAATAGAACATGTTACTGCAGAAGCTTATGGTGTCAGACTTTTGGCGTGCTTGCCGAAACTAATTTGACATGTTTGCACTTCAAATATCTCAAAAGTTAGCCATTTAAAATAAAAGCTACATCAAACTAAAGTAAGGTAGATTATAGCAATCAATTTCATATATTTATCTCAGAAAAATGTTAGAAACCCCAAACTATCGGACTATGCAACTTTAACACAATAACAGCAGATGAGCTATATACACACACACGCACGCACTTACACTCACACTCACACTCACACACACACACACTCTCTCTCTCTCTAACCGACCACCTCCACAGATCGACCACTCCCGTATATCGATCGCTTTATTTGGGTCCCAACAATACAATTGTAATGTAAGGATATTCTAACTTCCTAAACCAACTACCTCCCTAAATCGAGCACTTAAAGTCGGTCCCATGGTCGTTCCATTTAGAGAGATTTTACGACATATATGTATTTCGATGATTCATCGGGCCCGAAATTCTTTCTTTCTTTCTTTCTTTCTTTCTTTCTTTCTTTCTTTCTTTCTTTCGTTCTTTCTTTCTTTCTTTCTTTCTTTCTTTCTTTCTTTATGGATTTGTATATTAGTTGACTAAGCAGAGGAATTTGGTCTTCCTCGTTCCACTGCTCCTTGCCCTATCCAATTAATGCTGGAAGCTAGGCCAAGTAGTGACAAGTATAATGTGTTAAGGCATTGACAATTTGACTCAGATAGGGCAAGGTGCAGTGGAATGAGGAATACCAATTGTCCACGATTGAAAATTCCCCTGTTTAATCAACTAATGTACAAAAAAACACCCCAAAAACAACCTCCCACCCAAAAATACGTTCCGGTCTCGCTCCACTGCTGCTCCCTAACCTCTTAAACAGTTGATCAAAGTCGCTTACTTCCCAGGTACTCAGCAAACATTATTACTATTAGGATAGTGGTGTTCTCTGTGGCGGAGTGGTTAGAGTGTCTGACTTTTTTCTAGGTCAGACTCCTAATCTGAGGGTCGGCGGTTCGATTCCCCGTGCCCCCAGCTCTGCCAATTTGGATTTCCACCGCTGTGTATAACTTACAGCGTCATCAAAGGCCGGTTGCTCTCATACCATGTCTATGTGGTGTGGGAGGTTAAAAATCCCTTGGGTCGGTAAAAGTGTAGGCTCGGGCTTTCTATCGACCAGCAGTGGAATGAGGAAGACCAGTCGTCTATGACTGAAATTTCCCCTGCTTAAACAACTAATGGACCCACAAAAAATAAAAATAAATAAAAATAGGACAGACCGGCTTAGTATCAGGATAGTGTGACTGAGTCGGATACCAGGGTATAATGCTGGGGGCATGGTATTCCAACGAGGTATTACTTACTACAAAACCACCATGGATGTGTAATTGGCACGCGTTTGAACCCGTCCTGATATGTTGCCAGGACGTAAAACTCCAACAAACTACACCAGATCCCTCTCATGGGCACACAAACATGCCTCTATATCCCAATACCATATACATAGGCGGTACAGTTTTTTTATCCCCCCCCCCCACACACACACACACTCTTACTCATGTGTTTACGATAGGCCCAGCTCCAACACACATAACTGAGTGTTCTGGGTGTGTTCATATACAATACCAATGTCACGTGACCTGCTAGATTCGCTCCTACCCAGTGTAGGGGTGAATAACAACCGTGCCTAAATCCGAACAAAAAAACTGCTTCAAATAGGAATTAATTGTGGAGGTATTGGTTGGTTGGTTGGTTGTTGGAATTTTACGTCATGGCAACATTTAAGGTCATATCAGGATGGGTACCGACTTGTGACAGTGCACACTCATGGTGAATTTATAGTGCTGCCCACTGGGAGACCAGGCTGCCAGAACCCATGACCTGATATCCCACTCAGTCACATTATCCTGACATTGAGTTAAGCAGTTGTTGCCCTATCCTATTAACGCCTAGCACCAGGCTAGGAGCCGACAAGTATTACTTTTTTAAAGTCATTGGTTTGACTCGACCGGAAATCGAAATCCCGATTCGGTCACCACTTCCGGTCGGAGGTATTGGTTTCATTGCGTAGAATTGAAAATCCATATTGGTGTAGAGTTGTAGAATTGATCTATATTGGCATAGAGTTGGTCAAATGGCAGATGATACAAACAAACAAGATTAGCAGAACGCCCCTCACATCCTTCCACTTGTTATTATATTTGGTCAAAGTTCCACTTTTAATTCAAAATTAATACATCTTTATATTTTAATCTTAAAAAATTATTTTATCAAGAACAATAATATATATAGCCTAACGGTTTTTGGATTTAGGCTCGTCATTTCAATGTCTACAGGGTGGAATAACAATATTGCACTCTATGTATATTTTTAAATTTCGCTGCCGGTACCTACTATTAACCTCCATGATTTAATCTATTCTACAATTCAAAATATAGCGGGCAAAATATAAAGAGGCATGTGAAGAATATATTTTGCTTCTTAGATTAAAAATGTATATGCAATTTCCTTTACCCAGCCCTTCCAACACTTTTTATGAAGGGTTGTTCATCCGCCTTGTCTCAGGATCAGGGGCTGTGGCAGTAAGGACTGACCTGCCTGTTTCCCACCCTGGCTCCTGTACTGAGTAGTCTTACCGGACGCGGTGGCCAAATCGGTAGAGCGCGGGCCTGGAGTGTAGGAGATCGGGAGTTGGGTTCCTGGTCAAGTCAAACTAATGACTTATAAAATTGATACTTGCCACTTCCTAGCCTGGTGCTCGGCATTAGTAGGATAGGGCAAGGACTGGTTAGCTCAGTGTCAGGATAATGTGACTGAGTGGGATATCAGGTCATGGTGCTCGGGTCCTGATTTCCCAGTGGGGCCACTCTATAAAGTCATCAGGAGTGTGCACTGTCACAAGTCAGTACCCGTCATGATATGACCTTAGATGTTGCAAGGACATAAAACTCCCAAAACCAACCAACTGTAGTGAGTAGTCCATCCTGATATGACCTTAGATGTTGACAGGACGCAAACTCCAACAAGCAACCAACTGTAGTGAGTAGTCCGTCCTGATATGACCTTAGATGTTGACAGGACGCAAACTCCAACAAGCAACCAACTGTAGTGAGTAGTCCGTCCTGATATGACCTTAGATGTTGACAGGACGTAAAACTCCAACAACCAACCAACCCTATAGGGGGGCGCCTACTACACAGGCCTGTGACTCCTTCCTCCAGGGTGTGCAGGGAACTCCAGTACTTTGGAACAGACATACACACACATTCAGACTATACATAGGTACTGGAGGTAAGTATGCACCACTCTGTACGTGTATCAGTTCGCAGGCTCAGGTGTGGAGGTATACTTACTACAATATAACCCCATTAAACCAAGCTCGGTTAAACCAAACGATCGGTTAATCCAAACTTTTTTCGGCGGCCCGGCAAAATACTACCATTTATCATATAAAAAATATGGTTCAACCAAAGTCGGTTAATCCAATTTATCGGTTAATCCAAACAAAATTGTCGGTCCACAGGCCACTTCTGGCCTGGTTAAATCAAACTTTCATGTGGTTATAAGGTCATCTGAGACTTTTTTATATGATAAATGGTAGTATTTTGCCCGGCCACCGAAAAATGTTTGGATTAACCGATCGTTTGGTTTAACCAAACTTGGTTTAACGGGGTTATACTGTGTATACATTAAAAAACAATAATCAAATTGTCCACATACATTGTATATTACATTCATAATGCACCCACGTTTTTGCCAAAGCCAAGTCAAAGTCAAAGCCAAAGCTTGGTTAAACCAATGATCAGTTAATCCAAACAAATTTCCAGGGTCCCTTCAAGTTTGGTTTAACGGGGTTATACTGTACTGACTAACGCACCCCCACGACTCCCCATCCCCGCACCCTAAATCCCCCCCCCCCCCAACCCAACAAACTCCCATAATAACCCGGGAGTTATGACCTAAATACCCTCCCCCCTCCTACCCAACACTTTGCGCCGCTGGTTACCGAATGTGAGTCTAGTATATTAGTGAGGCCTAACAAAACAAATGTTTTGTTTCCAGTTGCCGACCGACCCTGCAAAAAGTGCTTTGTTTTTGGCTGAATGAGTATGACAATTTTCTGACAAATTACATCACAGGCAAGGGATTCATGGTGAACAAAATAAAAATGAAAAATAAAATCCCTACGTACCCTTTTTATTTTTGGGTTTCATGTAACATGAACTACATTGGCAGATCATTCCCGGTTTCACGCTTCCTGACGTTATATGGGTTGCTACGTTAAAATATTGTGTAAAGGAATAACGATGTATCCCCCCTGCCCTACCGACCTCGTCTTGCGGCTGGATCACGTCATGTGACACCTCAGCTGGATCACGTCACGTGACACCTACTCAGCTGGATCACATCATGTGACACCTCCCCAACTGGATCACATCATGTGACACCTCCTCAGCTGGATCATGTCACGTGACACCTCCCCAACTGGATCACGTCACATGACACCTCCTCAGCTGGATCACATCATGTGACACCTCCCCAGCTGGATCACGTCACATGACACCTCCTCAGCTGGATCACGTCATGTGACACCTCCCCAGCTGGATCACATCACATGACACATCCTCAGCTGGATCATGTCACGTGACACCTCCTCAGCTGGATCACGTTACGTGACACCTCCTCAGCTGGATCATGTTACGTGACACCTCCTCCGCTGGATCACGTTATGTGACACCTCCTCAGCTGGATCACGTCATGTGACACCTCCTCAGCTGGATCACGTTATGTGACACCTCCTCCGCTGGATCACGTCACATGACACTCCTCCTCCTTAGCTGGATCACGTCACGTCCTGTGACACCTCCTCCCATCGCCTACTCCTCCCCAGCTGGATCATGTCACACATGACGCTCCTAATCCTCCTTCTGTAGCTGGATCACGTCACGTGACTGCCCCCCCCCCTCACCTGGACGTGCGATGCCTGGGTGAGTGCGTGGCGGGCCGGGTGCTGCTGTGAGCAGTCTCGGTGTGCCGTGCTGTGCTGTGCTGTGGCGTGCTGTCCTGTGGTGGAGTGTGCTCGTGTCACATTGTGACAGACAGGTCGTGCACGGCAATGGGAAACCCCACAAACTTCCCGCGCATAATGCCAGGTATACATCATTACATGCATTAGTCCCTCCCTCCTGCGACCCCCCCCCCCGCACACACACCAATATTGGCAATGTCAGGTATGCTGTTATACAGGCACTCAGACCTCCCACCCCCACCCAACCCCACCCACATCCTCCAAACACAATGTCCATATGCAGTTAGTCCACCTTGCTCCCATAATGTCAGGCACTTAGTCCCCCCACCTCCCCCAAACACAATCTAGACTTTTTTTTGTTTTGTTTTTGTTTGTTTCACGACCCCTACAGCACAAAAGGTAGACATCAGCTATTGGGGGGGTACACACACAATGTATACAGGCAGTTAGTCCCCCCCCCCCCCCCCCCTCCCCCCAAACACAATGTATACAGGGGCGTAGCTAGACCTTTAACGATGTGTCCTCCTGATGCGCGAAAAGGAAGAAAGCAAGGCGGGGGTGGGAAAAAAGAGGCGTTTATTGTGGCGCCTCTGGCAACAGAGGGGGTAAACAGGGCACAGTGATGAGGCTCAGGAGGAGCAAGTACATGGTAACAGGGAAGGTAAGGCTCATGAGGAGCAGAGAACAAGAGTGTTGAGCAGGGGCTCATAAGGAGCAAAGGTAATAAATAGTTCATGTGAGGGGAGGGGGCGCCGAGGAGCCCTCCACCAAAGCGGAGGAGAGGGCTCGAGGCGCGCCCGAGGGGGGAGAGGCGGGGCACATATGCGCGCACCGCCTCAGAGGTCAGGTTCCCTGTGTGGGCGGCGAGTGTCCGGGGCCTACGTCGCCAGGGAGCGGGTGGCCAAAGAGAGAGGAAGCCCGCTCCTTGGAGAGATCCGGTGAGGAGGTCCGGTGAGGGTCGAGCAGGGGGGCAGCGAAGTCCTCAGGGCTGGGTCGGGTCGGGGTCGGGTCGGGCAGGTTGATGAAGGCGGTGTCGTGGTCGGCGGCTGCGTTGTCTGGGGAGGGTTCCTCGTGAGGCTGGGCTGTGTCTGAGGCGTGAGGTGTGAGGTGATGATCCCCGGCTCTGTCTGGGCGGCGTTGCGATCGGTGGTCGCTGGGGGGTTGTCGGTGGGGTTCGCGGGGCTATCGGCTGTGGTGAGGGTGAGGCGCCGGGGAGGGCCCCCCGGGCCGGCCGGCCGGCCGGCCGGCCGGGGGGGGGGGGGGGGGGCGGATCAAAAATCCGCCGAGGCGGCCGGGGTCTGGCGCTCACGGGCTTGCTTGGTTAGGCAGCCGGCCTCGCTGTGCATGGTCAGTATGCACCGCACGTTGGCGCAGCAGGCGCACACGTGCCGGTGTTGGGCCCCCGCCTCGCCATGGGCCTCCCCGACGGGGGCCCGATCGCACGAGGCGAACTCGCGGTTCCAGGCGGGGCAGGGGGCCCCGTGAGTCTGCCTATCGTATGTGATGCGGGTGTCGACTTGGGCCCGGGGCAGGTGTGCGCCTCGGGGAGGGTCGTCGCCTCGGGGGGCCGCTGCTGCCGGGGCGGCCTGAGGGGCTGGCAAGGCGAGGGCCTCCACCCTCACCAGGTTGAGGGCGACCGGGTCGTGCCATCCCTGGGGGAGCCTCCCGTCCGCTATCCAGGTAAACACCGTCTCGGAGTAACGGCGGACGGTCGGCCAGGGGTAGACGAGGTTGTCCCTCAGGACGGTGAGGTGATGGTGGTGTAGGCCCTGGGCGGAGTGGGCAGGGAAGTTGGGGTGGTCGATCAGGGTGAGAAGGGCGAGGCTATACTCGTCCTTAGTCGCCTCGCCCCTCTTCACCGGCTTCCTCTCGGGTCCCCTCTCCACCAGGTCTGAGGGGAAGATGTAGTCTGACGGTATACCCTGCCGCCTCACGGGGTGCCGCGCCTCGGCGGAAGCCAGTATCTCCCGCACGGCGTCGGCCGCGGATGCTGGGGTGTGCTCGATCGGCTCCTCGTAGTAGGTAGGCGGCGGAGCAGGGGCGGCGTAGCTGGCGAGGTGGTTATACCGCTCGTACTGGGGGTGTACCGCCCCCGGTAGGCTCGCTTGAGGTGGCGGCGGGGGCCGGACGCGCGCCCGAGGTGCCGGGGCGGGCGCTGTGGTGTAGGCGGTCTGACGCCCTGGTGCAGGTGAGGGCGTCTCCGGCGAGGCTCGGGGTCCCCCCGACTCCAGGGCGTCCATACGGGCCTCCTTCCGGGCGGTAGCCTGGCGCTGCTCAGTCTTGAGGCGCTGGAGGGCCTCGAGGATCGCCGTTGTTTCGGCGCCCGAGGTGCGGTCCGAGGGTGCCGAGGGGGACGCCGGGGCCGAGGAGGGTGAAGCGCCCCGCGGTGAGCTTGAGGAGGGTCCCGGCGTGGCCAGGGCGGTCGCCCGGGAGCCCTTGCGGCCCTTTCCCTTTCCTTGTCCTGGCATGCTGGGGCGGCCTGAGGAGGTGCAGCGGTCCGAGGTGGAGTCGGCGTGGTGGAAGTCCAAATCAGGAAAAAGGGCAGAGCGTGGAGGAGGGCTGGAAGGCGAGTGACTGAGAGAGGCCGGCGGGCGGCCTTATAAGGGAGGGCAGGAGGGCGGTGACAGGTGAGGTGCGAAAGCAACGGCCCGGGGGAGGGGGGGAAGAAAGCTGAGAGGCGGACGTCGCGCGAGGTGAGAATGCTGCGCGACGACCGGGGAGGCGGGGGGGAGGGTCTCTTCCTCTCCACGCATCAAATGCAAGGCTCGCATTATGACCAATTTCGGCAGGGGGTTTAGGGGGCCGCTTAAGCTTAAGCTAGCGGATTTTACACATTTTAGACTTGAGTTTTCGACACTCTGAACTACTACATGCCTTCTCTCTCTCTCTCTCTGTCTCTCTCTCTCTCTTTCGACCCTCCGGACTACTACATGCCTTCTCTCTCTCTCTCTCTTTATTTATTTTTTGTTGTTGTTGTTGTTGACAAAACTATGTGAACGTTTTGGCGTACGCGCGTACGCCTAGCTACGCCCTGGTATATAGGCAGTTATTCCCCCCACCTGCCCCCAAACAATATGTGAGGTATACAAACAGTTAATCCTTACCCTATAGTCCATATCGGAAGTTAACCCCTCCGTCCTCCCCCACCACTCCCTCACAATGTCACGTGCACAATGTCACGTGCACAGGCAGTTAAAGCTACATAATCCGATGAAAGCCTCACAAGATTAAGTCACATTTTCAAAAGCAAACGATTTATAGAGAATTGATCTTAACTTGTTTTGTTTGTTGTTGTTTTACGTCCTAGCAACATCTAAGATCATATCAGGATGGGTACCGACTTGTGACAGTATGCACTCATGGCGATTTTATAGTGCTGCCCCACTGGGAAATCAGGTCGCCGGCACCATGACCTGATATCCCACTCAGTCACATTATCCTGACACCGAGCTAACCAGCCCTTGCCCTATCCTAATAATGCCGAGCACCAGGCTAGGAAGCGACACGTATCAATTTTTTAAAGTCATTGGTTTGACTCGACCGGGAACCGAACTCGCGAACTCCTGATCTTCCACACGCGAGGTTGATCCTAAATGTGTAACTTAGAAAACTGGTGCACTCTTTAGACGGTTATTGCAGTTTGGTGCTCCTGTGCTACTCCTGGGGGGAACAGCCCCCGGTAAAATATTATAATTTATATATGTATATATATATACGTAGAAGAGTTCAGGTGCAAACCCCCTAAACGCTAATCCAAAAATTGAGATAAATATTGGAATCAAACCTTCAAAAAGTTAATTTTTGTTGCATTCCAACTTATTTCTTCATTGCTCCATAATCATATCATCACAAGAAAGGTGGAATTAGTGAGAATAAACAAATATTTTCAGGTAAAAATCTTTTATTTTAATCAAATTTTTTGATTGGCGCTTACATGGTTTTGCGCCTGAACTCTTCATATCCATATATAAATGTACAGACATACAGACAGACAGACAGACAGACACACAGACAGACAGACATACAGACAGACAGACAGCTAGACAGACACACACACCACTCTCTCACGCTGCCGGCCTGTCGAAGGAGGTGGGCGGGGCTTATGAAAGTAAAACAATGCGGCCAGAACGGTTGCCATGGCAACCCTTGGGTTTCCTACACAGTCACGGCGTTCCCCGGCGTTGTTCGACCTGGACGCGTGTGTGACTGTGAGTGGCAGTGTGACTGTGAGCGCGCACGCGCGTGCGTGTGTGTGTCTGTGTGTGTGAGTGTGTGCGTGTGTGTGTTTGTGTGCGTGCGTGTGTGTGTGTTACAGCGGGCTGGTTTCCCCCGCACTGTGCAGGGACACACAGAGCTCAAGGTCGGGAGTTGGAATCCCGGCCGAGTCAAACCAATGACTTTTAAAATTGATACTTGTTGCTACCTACCTGGCACTCGGCATTACTAAAATAATAGGATTGGGCAAGGGCTGGTCAGCACAGCATCAGGATAATGTGGAATATCGGGTCATGGTGCTGGCGGCTTGGTTTCCCAGTGGGGCAGGACTATATAGTTCCCATGAGTATGCACTGTCATAAGTCGGTACATGTCCTGATATGACCTTAAACGTTGCCAGGATGTAAAACTCCAACAACCAACCAACCAACCGTGAACTGGGCCGGTTTGAGTGCTGTACGAGGTGGTGAGTCGTTCTCCCCGAACGTTACTCCGCAAATTTGGAGCTTCTAACTAATAACGAACCTCTGCCAATTTGGATTTCCAACGCTGCATATAATGTACAGCGTCATCAAAGGCCAGTTGCTCTCATACCATGTCTATGTGGTGTGGGAGGTTGAAAATCCCTTGGGTCGGTAAAAGTGTCGGCTTGGGCTTTCTTTCGACCAACTGTCTAACGGTGAAAACAAGTCTATTCAGACCTATCCATGCTAGGCGGTATAAATCTTCAAGAAAAGAAAAGAAATACAAAAAAAAAACTAACGTCAATGCATGTCATGTTTTCATTTCAACTACCTCCAAAGTTAGCCATGTATAATTAAAGTCACTTAGCCTATGTTATAACGATCAACCATATATATGTGTGCGATGTATAACGCATTATACCGGTATAAATTGGAAGGGAACATGCACTTTTATTATTATTTCTCCATAGCCATCTGTCGGGGTAATATATACAGGGATGAAAGTGGTCTCCGGGAAAAAAAGTGGAAATGCTGATATTCTCCCATAGGTTTAGCATTGTCAGGGAATCGCGGGAAAATTCCCGGAAGTTGGGTTACATATATATTGGTATACGCTGATAGTGCTGCACCATTTGAAGCAGTTATTAGTAGTATACACTGATAGTGCTGAGGTGTCTGCACTACATATTAGTATATATGCTGATGGTGCTACAGCGTAGAACAGTAGGGCCTATAGTATATGTTAATGGTGCTGCGGGATTGAAAAATCCCGGAAATCCGTGAAATCGCGGAGATCTTTCATCCCTGTATATATATGTGTGTGTCTGAAACTCAAAAACATTGGATTATGCAACTTTAATATTCCTTTAATGCAGCACCAAATGATTACCAGTATCTAAGGTCAAATAAAAAAAAGTTGGTGATCACACAACTCAGGGTCGGGCGGGCGGTTTTAATTTATTATTAAAACATTTTCTGGCATATGATGTAGACATAATACGTAACCAGACGCGATGGCCGAATGAGTTGAGCGTCCGCCTCCCGTTCTGGTAGGTCGTGGGATTTAAGGGCGGATTCCTTACACGCGGTATGTGGCATGCGGCATGTGGTATGCGAATGGCATGATTCCTTACACGTGGCATGCAGCACACGACTGGCTATATTTAAAAAATAAAAATAAACAAGTATACTCAATACTGCACTGTATATGACCTAATATTGCATTTATATCTATGTACCTCTTAGTACATCACATGGGGGTTCCTACCTTTATAATTACCAAATTATAGATAAGTATTCATATTTTTGTGGCTCTGGTAGCATTTTTACCAACCCGAACCCCCACCACCACCACTACCATATGTTTCCCCTCAGCACCCTTGTGTGTGACCGTTCCGTAATGCTCAGTCACCTCTCCTCGTCTAAAACTAATGGACAAGTGCGACTGATGTTTCTATTTGCACACCGCGTGCCGCATACCGCATGCAGCACCGATCGCTACAGGGACCGATCGAGTTGCCACATGCCGCATGCCGAATACCGCGTGTAAGGAATGTAGCCTATAGGCTTCAAGGCGTTTTGATTTTTTGTCACATTCGCATTCGCATACCGCGTGTAAGGAATGCGCCCTTTAAACTCCTCGGTTTGAACCCTTGCTGAGTCAAACCAATGATTTAAAAATTGATACTTGTCAATAGTGTCAGTTAAAAAAAAAAAATATTACAAAATAAAATCAAGGCCGGGAGTTTTTTTAGGCACAGACGAGGACGATCACCATTTTTTTTAAATTTGGTCTAATTTGGATATTGAGGATTAAATCTAGATCGGTTCTGGGCCCTTGACACCATGACTGTTTGAACGGATTATGTAATGCTCGGTGTAAATGCCCACTATTGTAGGCTATTGATTAATTACTCCATACAATTAGCAATCTGACACTTAACACAAGCAGGTGATTTGTGAGCATGCGCAACACGGGTGTAGTGCGCAGTTCACAGGATGCCGTGATGCCGTGTTGCCATAGCTACTATGTATAAATAAAATTATCCAGAAAGTAAACCACAAACTGTGGCTATTTGCAAAGCTAAGAGACTACATGACACAAAATGTCAATAAAAATCTTCAAGGGCATGGTGCTTTCCTATTTTGACTGTGGAGATGTAAACTACATGGGTGCGAGAAAAGAACTACTAAAAAACCTGCAAATACTGCAGAACAGAGCCCTAGAAATCTGTCTAAGAGTAGACAAGCTGCACCCCACCTATGACATACACAAAAGGACCAAAGTGAAATTACTAGAAAATAGGAGAATAATTCATTTGAAAACATTAGCATATAACTATAGTCAAAGCAATAAACTCCTAACAAAACCACAAAGGGCTACTAGAGCAAATAATGCGCCACTACTGAAGCAGACCAGAAGCCAAATAAAAGCTCATGAGAGAAGCACGCTGGAAATGGCTGCCAAGGTGTGGAATGCCCAAACGGTAAAGGAATGACAAATTCCTGACCTAAAAGCTTACAAAAAATATCTGTGCAAACTAGGCTAGGAAACCCCCACTAAGCTGCACTGCAAAGGGGCATGTGATATGTCACGGCCCACCAGCGGGACGCCCAATAGAGAGTAACCATGCCAAGAGTAGCCAGATAACACATCAAATAGCTACGTACAATCCTATGATATGTAAATAGGAGTATGCTAGTCTAGTAATAAGAGTAGAACAAAATAAAATACATATATGGCAAGAAAGAGAAAAAAATCTAACATAGGCTACTGAAATGCAGGCAATCAAATAACTTATCAGCAGCTACTGCGTGGTAAGATAACACCAACACTACAACTGGCCAGCATTGAAAACAAGCCTGGGTACCTGGGCTTATATGATATGGACAGTATATATACAGCCTCAATAAAAAATATTAAAGAAATTAAAAACAACTTAAAGTTGCATAGTTCGATGGTTTTGAGTTTGTGTCATTTTCTAAGATAAATATATTAGGTTGATGGTTATAACTTATAGCTATCTTACTTTAGTTTCAAGTAACTTTTGGATTAAATGGCTAACTTTTGAGATATTTGAAGTTCAAACATGTAAAAGTAATTTTTGCAAGCACACCAACACTCTGACACCATAGGCTTCAGCAGAAACACATTCTATTAATTACCTCGCCATTCCCTTCTATGTGGCAACACATGCTTAATAAGTGCATCAGTATCTAATATTCTAAGTTAAATAGGCAGGATCAAATCTAGATAAATATTTTGGTTTTGAAAATTCCATGCCTTTATTGGAATATGCAGGTTTAACTAAGTTACCTGAATACTTTAAACAATTTATCGGGTTTCATACATATTGGTATACGCTGATAGTGCTGTGCCGTTTGAAGCATGTATTACTATTAGTAGTATATGCTGATAGTGTCTGCATCACATATTAGTATACGCTGATGGTGCTGCGGCGTTTGAACGACGGAGTACTAGGGGGCCTACAGAAAAAATCCGCGAAATCGCGGAGATCTTTCATCCCTGAACATCTAATGTTAAATCAGGACGGTACCGACGTGTGACAGCGCACACTCATGGCGACCTTATAGTGCTTCCCCAGTGGTAAATCAAACCGTCAGCACCATGACCCGATATCCCACTCAGTCACATTATCGTGACACTGTGCTAACCAGTCCTTGCCCTATCCTATTAATGCCGAGTGCCTGGCTAGGTAGCGACAAGTATCAATTCTAGAAGTCATTGGTTTGACTCGACCTGGAACCGAACTCCTGATCTCCCGCACGCGAAGCCCGCGCTTTACCGATTCGGCCACCGCGTGGTGCCCCTTAGAAAGGACTGACACTGCGACCCAGCACGACTGGTCGCAGCTTCAACTTACACAGTGAAAAGTGGAGGTGGTGAATAGTCAATATACACGTACACAAAGTGTGATTTTATATAATCAACAATATTTTCTTGGATAATCTACATTAGAAACAAATGTATGGCAACAACCATACAAAGTTTGGTCATCAGGAAGCATGTCATCGGTGCAAAGTGAGTTTAAAGAATAGGGTCTATAGTGAAGGATAGGGCTGAGAAGGGAACCATCCCCGCCTTTCGCTGTGTAAACTGCAGCTGTGACCCGGTGTCCTTACTGAGGCACCAGCGAAACTTGGAATAGCCGTATTGCAATATATGACCTTAGATGTTGCCAGGACGTAAGGCCCCAACAAAAAACCCAGCATATAAACAAACGCCTAATGGCCGGTAAACACCTACCATTTACGATTCGCGCACTAAAACTCGCGACTCGACCCGACCCGCTTAAAACTGAAAACGGGCCGATTCGTTTTTCGAATCGCGAATCGCAATCGTAAACGGCCGCTTTTAGCACTAAAAACTTAGTTTTATGCGCGAATCGCAATCGCTAGGTGTGCGCGGGGGGCGCACACCTAGGGATTTTTGTGCGCGAAACGGGCAGTTTTCAATCGTAAACGGGAGGTGTGCGCGCGCAAACGGTAGGTGTGTACCGGCCATAAGACCCAGCACGCTGATGCCCGCTTCCTACTCCTCCCGATAGAGGGCACCACCGGAACCAGCAGTCCGGACTGAGATAACCTACCTGGGGCCCACCTCACTAGCTGCTAGTCGATCAATTTCTCCAACTTTACAGAACGCTGCCAACTTTCCATTCTACTATTCTAGACCAAAAAGTAAGTTTGTTAGAGTTTTACGTCCTGGCCACATCAGCGGTCATATCAGGATGGGCACCGACTTGTGGCAGTGCGCACTCATGGTGCTTTAAAGCTGCATAGTCCGATGAAATATCAAATTTTCAAAACCAAACCAATTAACTAGATTTGATTTGACATATCTAACTTAGATACTGATGCACTTATTAAGCATTTGTTTCTGCGTAGAACGCAATAATACTAAGTCAATTTAACAGAACCTGTTACTGCAGAAGTCTATGGTGTCAGAGTTTTGACAAGCTTGCCAAAACTAATTGTCCATGTTTGCACTCAAAATATCTAAAAAGTTTACCATTTAAAATAAAATAACTTTGAACTAATGTAAAGTGGATACTCGTCATCGATCAAATATAATTATCTCAGAAATAATACAGAAATTCTAAACCATTGGACTATGCAACTTTAAGGTACTGCGCCACTGGGAGACTAGGCCACCGGCACCGTGATCCAATTTTCCACTTAGTCACATTATCCCAATACCATGCCAACCAGTCCTTGTCCTATTCTATAAATACTGAGCGCCAGGCTAGGTAGGAACAAGTATACATTTTATAAGTCATTGGTTTGACTCAGCTGCGATTCAAACTCCTCACCTTCCACATGGGAAGCCTGTGCTCTACCGATTCGGCCACCGCGTCCTATGGGCCGGAAAGAATACATAGTATCTATATATATATATATATATATATATATATATAATATATATATATATATATATATATATTGCGTTATACATCATATATATATATATATATATATATATATATATATATATATATATGATGTATAACGCATTATACGAGTATAAATGCAAGGGGAACATATACTTTATATATCTATTCCTCTCCGCCCCAGCTGTCGGGGTAATTGGTGAATAGCCCCCCCCCCCCCCATGCTCCACACACAATTATCTCAATTAAAAGAATATAAACAAAAAAATGGTCAAAATCTATCAAGATATCCAACATCTTGATTACTCTCATGTTATTTTGGGGAATTTGCGTTGTTTATCGACGTCGATTTGGTAACGCGGGGGCCGGCGTCTGCCCTTCGAATTATAACGGTTTTAACTCAGCACGCCCGGGTAGCGTCAGGCGATGACGTCACGAGCCTGTGAAGTGAGGCTGATTGTCAAGGAACGCCAGTCAGGGTAACAACAAAAACAAGTCTGCAACACAGACGCACTCTGCACGGGCTGCAGCAAACCAGCCCTGGTTGGTTGTTGGAGTTTTACGTCCTGGCAAATTCTAAGGTCATATCAGGACGGGTGCCGACTTGTGACAGTGCGCAGTCATGGTGACTTTATAGTGCTGCCCCATTGGGAAATCAGGCTGCCGGCACTATGACCCAATATCCCACTCAGTCACATTATCCTGACACTGAGCTAACCAGTCCTTGCCCTATCCTATTAATGCCGAGCGCCAGGCTAGGAAGCGACAAGTATCAATTTTATAAGTCATTGGCTTGACTGAACCAGGAACCGATCTCCCCCTAATCTCCCGCATGTGAGGACCATGCTCTACCAATTCGGCCACCACCCGCTTTGTACATGTTTTTGGTGGTTGCTTCGTGAAAATTGAAAAGAAATTATTGTCGACTGGAGGGGGGTGGGGCGGACAAAAAAATCTTGACTTGTGGGAAAATAACCAGATGGGTTGTGTCTGGAATATATCTTATCCACAGAGCATGCGTAGTGAGCTACCACCCACAACATTAGTTCTTGTTACTGCCAACAGACGGCAGGTTTGAGGTGGAAATCCTCCACAAGACCTTTTCCACGGATCATTCTGCACAACAAGCTGCTACAAAGTAAAGCTTGTTTTATATAACGACGCCTCTAGAGCACATTGATTTTTATCATCGGCTATTAGATGTCAAACATATGGTCATTCTGACATATTTCATTGGAGGAAACCTGCTGCCGCCGCATAGGCTACTCTTTCCAATAAGCAGCAAGGGGTCTTTTATGTGCACTTTCCCACAGACAGGACAGCACATACCACAGCCTTTGATGAACCAGTTGTGGACCACCGGTTGGAACGAAAAATAGCCCAAACTGCAAATTTGTCCACTGAGCATGATAGATAGGATGACCTACACGTTCACAGGTGGACACTCTACCGCCTGAGCTACGTCCTGCTCCACAAGCTGCTACATACAATTAGTTCTTGCCACTGTCACTGGAGGATTGGTTGGTGGTACAAATCATCTATAACTGAGCTGCTACCCATAAGATTAATTCATGCCACTGCTAGTAGAGGGCAAGATGGTTATGCAAATCCTCTATAAATGAGTTGATACCCATAACATTAGTTCTTGCCACTTCCACTAGAGGGAAGGTTGGTTATGCAAATCCTCTATAACTGAGTTGATACCCATAACATTAGTTATTGCCACTGCCACCAGAGGGCAGAGTGGTTATGCAAATCCTCTATAACAGTATAAGTGAGTTGCTACCCACAAGGCTGGTTCAAACATCTATTTTATTCTATTCATGTACGCCCTCTAGTGTGGACTTGCTAAACTACATCTTTTCCTTATACATTAATTTATATATATATATATGGTCGGTTAGAGAGGTGTTTCTGCATGCATGCATATATATATATATAGAGAGAGAGAGAGAGAGAGAGAGAGCGAGAGAGAGAGGTGTTTCTGCATGTATATATATATATATATATATATATATATATATATATATGTGAGATATAACGTATTATATGAATATAAAGGGGCGGAGCATCTTGTGATATTTATTGCTCTTTGTATATGCATGCTATTTATTATTTATTTATTTATTCATACACCGGTTCAGCCGATTTAGTTCGTCCCGGGACCTCTTTTTGTGCAACACCACACACGGTCACGCGCCGGTACATACAGTTGGCGTCACATGAGCCTAGATTTCAAGCTGTGGATGTACACGATTTTCAGCGGTATTTTTCTACAAATTTCTCCACAAATAACCGGAATTGGGCGATGATTTTCCACCCGTTCCTTTATTAAGGACGTTAGCGTCTTTTGTGCGAGTTTCAGCCAGGGACATATGCATGCATATTATATATATATTTATATATATATAATTATATATATATATTTTATTATATATATAGGAGAGAGAGAGAGGTGTTTCTGCATTTGTATATATATATATATATATATATTATATTATATTATTTTACTATATATAGTTATAGTTTATACACGAATCTTACCTGGGTATAGATGATGGATAACTGTTGGTTTCCCGAGGTATAAGCCTCGGGTAGACGTGGGCTAGGGAGAAGGAAGCATGTGAGGTACCAGCAATTTTAACCTACTTATTCAGGATAAAAATGATCTTTCAATACAATGGATACTATGATTTTCCCGTAATGGTACACCAACGGAATAGACGTGGTAGGGCGTGGTGGGTGGGCCCTAGCCCACGTCTACCCGAGGCTTATACCTCGGGAAAACAACAGTTATCCATCATCTATACCCAGGTAAGATTCGTATAACTATACTATTTTACCTCGGTATACAGGCTCAGGCTAGCCTCAGGCTAGGGAGACTTTTACATAATTCATTTTTATCCTTAATATCATTCATTCTTATTATAACATTCAACGTTTTTGTTCTCACCTATTCTTGTTAGTTGGCGAGCAGGCGCTTTGCAATGCCGGTAGGCTTTTCTAGTCGTGTGTTGTAATGTTTTGCAAACGACTTAGCCGTCTTCCAGCCTGCGTGCGCTAGTATTCTTTTCACAGAAATACCTAGCAACCGTGCCTTGGAGACCATGGCACCTCTAGTTGAGTGGGAAGAGTATTTGCCTGTATCCACTCCAGCCAATTTCAACACCGTAATTGTCCATCTGGCAAGGGTGTCTCGTGAAATTGCCTTATGTGGCTTTATAAAGCTCACTAATAGTTGTTGTGATGCACGTAAATCCTTTGTCTTAGATATATAAGCCCGTATGGTTGACACAACACATAATTTCCGATCATTCGGAAAGCAGTCTAAGTGAACCGTAGATAAAGGGTCACCTAACGTGTTCGATTTGAGCAATTGTGCTAAATCAAACGTAGCTTGTTTCTTGTCTATTTCAAATCCAGTTAAGGATAAAGCAACAATCGTCTGTCCTCTGTGTCCTGTTACTAATAATAACAGGACCGCGACCTTAAAACCTAATTGTTTTATATCTAACCACGAGTTGTGAGGCCAAGCCTGAAACAACTTAAATACTATAGAAACATCCCAAAACCGACTATATTTGGTTTTGGAGGATTCCTTTGATAAATTGACCGAAGTAGATAACAAAGGACATAATGTTTTCCAACTGTTTCACCATCAATTCTAGGTAATATGATTGATAACGCACATCTTGCCGCATTGATCGACCCAAAGGATAGTCCTTCATCCTCTAGAGAATGAAGAAAACGAGCTACTTGTGAAATTGTTGGATTTGTTGGCTTGACTTTCATTAACAAACAATGTACACCCCATTTCTTTAAATAGGTTGTGTACATTTTGACCGTTCCTGGCCTCCAGGCATCAGATACTATCCTATTCTCAGTAATTTTGTCCAATCCAAATTGCTGCAGCTGTTTCCTTAGAAAAGGAATGCCAATAGGGGCGTCTTTGACACGTCGCCGTGAACCACTAGCGGTCCGTGGTGCGTCAGATTCCCGAGTTTTCTTGGGAATCGTATATGTTCTTTTGCCAGTTGTGAAACTGCTGGCAGCCAAGGTTGCGTGTCCCAATCGGGCACCACCAGTATAGCATGTGTCCCTTCCAAGCCGATTTTCCTCACAACTCGGCTGATAATGCTAAACGGTGGGAAAATATAAAAATAATTATTTTCTCAGGTAATAGCAATTGCATCTACTTTCCAAGCATCCGGTTCAGGATGCCCAGAAACATAACAAGGTAATTTGTTATTATTTTGTGATGCAAACAAGTCAACTTTAGGTGTACCCCATTTTTCACAAATGAAGTTAAACAAAGGTGTAGAGAGAGACCATTCTAAATGGTCATGGAATTTTCTACTTTTATGGTCTGCAAGTGTATTTTGTGACCCTGGAATATGCGCTACAGTCAGCCAGACTTGTTGAGCCTGTGCCCAGTTCCAAATCAGTTTAGACAACTGATTGCAAGGCTTTGATTTGGTTCCCCCCATGTTACGAATATATGCCATGGCAGTAGTATTATCAGTTAGTTTTCTAACTTGTGATTTATTTATCTTTACTAAACTACATAAGCCCAGATAAATAGCACGCAATTCTAGTGCATTAATATGGTCTGATTTTTCATCATCAAGCCATCTACCTCCTGTTGTGACCCCATCTCGATGAGCTCCCCAACCTTCTAACGGAAGCATCAAGTAGTATTTACCGTGTATTAGGTTCCGCCATGCCGATTTGGATTGGTGTGAACTTGCTATGTGTTGCATCCACCATCCATTATCCTGAGCCCCTTCTTTGCGAAATAAACATCTTTCGCTCAAAATTCCCTTTAGTTTGTGTTAACGCTAAATTTTTATCTATTTCTAGAGATTTAATATGGGCCTTCCCGTATAGAATAGCGGGTGCATACGATATCATTATCCCAATATGGACTGCGACCTGTCTAATTTTAGGTTTTGGTAACTTAATAAGCTGGGTCACTGTATTCATAAACTTAATTAGTTTTTGTTCTGTTATCGACACTGTAAGAGACTGTGTATCCAGAATAAACCCTAAACATTTGAGTTGTTTTGTTGGTTTAAGCCCTGACTTTTGTGGATGTACATAAAACCCCAGTTTAGTGAGTAATGCACATAAATCCAAAACTGCATTCACACAATCAATTTGTGTTGATGCTATAATAAAGGAATCATCTATGTATGGAAACATTATGTGACCCTTCCGCGCCATTACTGAGAAAACAGGTTTAAGCAGTTTAGTGAATAAACGAGGAGCACAAGCTAAACCATTCGGCATGCAGGTAAACTTATAGAGTTGGTTATCCCAAAGAAACCGAAGAAATTTCCGGTCTTTTTCCCTTATGGGAAGCGTATAATATGCATCTTGTAAATCAACACTAGCCATCCACGCATCTGGCGTAATCAGATCTCGTGCTGTATCTAGCGAAAACATTTTAAAATGTCGATATTCAACCATTTTATTAAGGATTGTTAAATCCAGGATCATTCGAACCTCGCCATTAGGCTTTGGTCTCGAGAAGATGTTTGAAATAAACTCTCCTGAACAGTATGTCACTTTTTGTATAATTCCTTTCTCAAAGAATTTTTGAACCTGTTTAGTTAGTGCCTCTCGTTCAACCGGTTCAATGTTATAAGGAAAAGGTATCCTGCCTTGTACCGGAATTTGTGTGAAGGGAATGTGAACACCCCTAACTATTTGTAAAATTTCTTGGTCACTAGTAATTTTGTGCCACTCAGAAATATGATTATTAATATTGCCAGCCACAAAGTTGCTTACAGTTTGTGTGGTTTTAGAGGCTGCAAGGACTTATAATGTCTGTGTTTTGACCTCTACTTGGACCCGCCCTTGGGGAAGGGTCTCGGCGAGTTGACGCCTCGGCCTAGTGGCCGTGCGGTGTTGTCGGTCCAGCCTGAGCGAGCGCCCCGGCCCCGAAAAGCTTGACCGAAGTTTGAGCCCGGTCTGGTTCCCCTGGTGAACCGTCGTGGACGAAAATCCCCTCGTGACCTTTTGAAACGAGGGGTTTCCTGTTTCCTGTTTTTGCCACTCTTGGCTGCAGTTTCTACCTCTTTATAGAGGTATTGTAGTTGACCGCCAAACATTTTCGTGTTATCTAAAGGTTTCCCTTTAATCGGCTCTGGAGCGAGAAAGAGCGTAAACTCTTTCCCATCATTATCCGTAATCTTCTTTGAGCGAGCCACTTCTTTGCCAGCATCTGTGCAAACCGACTTGAAGACATTCTCATATCTTCGGTACGACAGGTAATTACCTACCGCCGCTAACAATGCAATTCTTTTGTCCATCATCTTAGCCAAAGACGAGAACTTATTTTCTCTTTACATTCTATTTGCCACAGGAGCAATAGCTGTTGGGGTACCAAGCACCGCCTTATGCACTGTGTGCAACACACCCTCAAATTTCTTACGGTCATCCGTCATATTGACATCTCGATCCATCTCCTTAATGATGGAGTTGGGAACACCTTTAATGCCTGTTAATTCATCCCCTAACTTGGAGATAATTTCCGCCGGTTTAAACGTGCGGAAATGGCCATTAATGGTCTCGCACATAACCGTAGTGGTTTTAACACGCTTAGCCTTTGGCTTCTCCACTTTCTTAGCCACTTTGCCACCAATGGCAGCATAGACACCTTCATATTGTGTGTCTGAGTCTGATTCCGTGGAAGTGGAATCTGTGGAAGAATCGGAAGAAGAATCTTTCTTCTTCTTGGACTTGGTCTTCCGCTTTTTGCGAAGTCCAGTCTTCCCCCGTTCTTTGGTGAAATCATCACCAGAAGAAATGATATGTTTCTTCTTCTTCCTCCGTTTAGGAGAAGGAGGAGGAGGAGCCTTAAGCTCCATCGCTGAGTCTGTCTCCGAGAAATCTTCAAATGATGATTCATCTTGGACACTCGGCATTCGCCGTTTAAGAGACACCGGTGGTTTGAGAGACATAATATGACTCTCCATCGCCGCAAACCGAACCTCCCAATTTGGAGCCGCGGCGCCGTCAGGCACTATGTCCTCGTCCGCCTCGGAGAGAATAAGCGCCCCGGGCTGTGTCGAAGGCACTGCCGACAACACGGGTGAGGAGTCGTACTCCTCGTCCAATCCACTCGGAACACGCCCCTCGGCTGCTGCTGCACCGCGCTTACTCCGCTTCGTGGCCATCGGGAACTGAAACAAAGATTTTTGGTCAGTCCCGGTATATATATATATATGTCACAATATAGTTGTTTCAAACTCAATTGGACATCTAGTGGTGTTAGAGAACATGTTTATACCGTTATAACACAGGCGTAATAAGCTAAATTTGTGCGTGGATTGTGGGTCAAGCCCAAACCTTACGCGGGGTCGGGACCAGTGTATCGTCCCGCCCATCCCTCTGTTCCGCACACTTCTCCCACCTGTGACTACTATGTCAACAAGTTGGAGAAAATGCTACGAAACTCGGAGAAACGCCTGAAAAAGTTTGTGGGGAGTCTATAAAAGAAACCCAGGAGCATCTCCAACATTACTCTCTATTAGAGTACGATAGAATTTCCACAGGAGATGAGGCAGAGCCCACATCTCTACCCATAATCACACGGTGACACGGGTGTTGACAGAACCGCTAATGATCGGTTTCGTTCCTTCGAGAAGGAATTCTATCCTTGGTTTTTTATAACCAAATAACTCGTCCAAAATGGACCAAAGAAAGTCTAAACTTTCCATAATGATGCTCTAATGCATCATAATTAAGCTAACCACAGTTTTTATTATACTTACTGCGTATTTGCTTGTATGTAGACTAATTTTGCCGGAGCAACCCAACGACACGTAATCGATCGCTTTATTTGGGTCCCAACAATACCATTGTAACCATATTCTAACTCCCTAAACCTCCAACCTCCCTAAATGGACCACTTAAAGTCGGTCCCAAGGCCGGATTTGGAGAGGTATATCATTAGTAAACAACAACAAAATTGTTTAGAAAGTGAGACGTCACCAGGATAGGAAACCACTCCGGAAGGATGTGGGCAGTGATCATCTCATAGATCAACAAGCCCCCTCTCCCCCTCCTCCCAGCATCCCCTGCAGCACCGGATGTGGTCCCTGTTTGGTGTCTGTCCGATTGGACACCAGGCTAAGCACAACAAGATGCATAGAGCATTATTATCGAAACCCATCGAGTCAGCCCATTTGAAACAACTGTGCCATTTAATTTTTTGTTAAATCTTTGTTGTAAATTAATTTTATTCATGTAAATCTTTTGTCAGCGCCATAGCATTGGTCTTCCAGCCGTAAGTGTTACAGGTATCTTGGTATTTACACAATTTTTCTATTTTTTTAACATTCTGAGATAAATACATTAGATTGATTGTTGTAATATACGTTACTTTAGTTTGAAGTCAAATTAGTTTTGGCAAGCACGCCAAAACTCTGACACCATAGGCTTCAGCAGAAACAGCTTCTAGTAAATTACCTAAGCATCCCGTTCTATACAACAACTAATGGTTTATAAGTTGACTCGTATCTAAGTTGGATATGTAGAATCAAATCTAGATAATTGTTGTGGTTTTGAAAAATTGATACTTTCATCGGACTATGCAACTGTAAGTCTTGTGTAAAACCATGCATTTCATTTTCCAATACATGTATCCTTTGTCATTTGATTGTTTGCAGTATTCTAGTAGCTATATTCATACGGCACTAGTGCCACAATCAAGGCTTCACAGGTGTAAAATAAAACAAGGACCAGAATTCTCTGTGGCAGAGTGGTTAGAGTGTCTGACTTTTTTCGAGGTCAGACTCCTAATCTGAGGGTCGGCGGTTCGATTTCCCGTGCCCCCAGTGCTGCCAATTTGGATTTCCACCACTGTGTATAACTTACAGCGTCATCAAAGGCCGGTTGCTCTCATACCATGTCTATGTGGTGTGGGAGGTTAAAAATCCCTTGGGTCGGTAAAAGTGTAGGCTCGGGCTTTCTATCGACCAGCAGTGGAATGAGGAAGACCAGTCATCTATGACTGAAATTTCCCCTGCTTAAACAACTAATGGACCAAAAAAAAAAAAAAAAAAGGATATTATTTATATCAAAATCGAACGGGATGCCCAAATATCGTGGGTTCGATTCCCTGGTGAGTTAAAACCAATGACATAACAATTTATACTTGTTGGTACCTAGCCTGGGGCATGGCATTACTGCGATAGGGCAAGGAGTAGTTGAATGGCGAAAACCAATTGTCTGCAATAGCGCTCCAGTGGCGCGGTGCATTGTGGGGTGCGTCAGAGCAAAACAAACGCGCAAGAAGCACATGGCACATGCTAATACACTGGGTGCAACTATGAAATGTGCTAGTTTCAGCTCATCTCAGCTCTTGTTTGAAACATAGAATACCAACTAAAAAAATATATATAATAAATTAAGATATTAATCTTTTATCCAGCATTGCATTTACATCAATATAATATGAACATCTTATGCCATGTGCATTTAGATTAAAGCTAAGATACCTTACACGCGGTATGTGGCATGCGAATGCGAATAAAAATCGAAAAGCATGTAAATGAATAGTGGTGCTTCCATACATCCGAATGTGCGAATGCAAATGCGAATGCGGCAAATGGATCGACCCATGGACCGATCGGTGCGGCATGCGAATGCGAATGCTGCTGCGTTTGCCATAGAAACCAATACACACCTTCACAAATTTGGAGGAAAAACCCCAACAAATGTTGGGGGTTGGCATATATCTATGCTGCATATACAACATTCGCATGCCTCATGCCGCGTATAAGGAATCTTAGCTTTAGACAAATCTGGGCACTCAGATTAGTGTTAGAGCCATAGCCAGAGTCAGTTTTACTTATTTTATTAATGTTTTTATTTATATCCTATGGTTAATGGCATATGTAGAACTAGAAAATTAGTAGGGTTAATCAGATATTGGTTATATATTTCTCTGAAACAAGTGTATGTTGACACATTTGGCATTTTAATATTTAACACAAGAATTAATCATGGTGATGTGGATATCACTGATTGTTTTGTGTGGAATTGTATGTTTCTTAGTTCAAAATGTTTAACTATGGCTAGTTTTGTCTTATCTATATTCATCAGATCATTATATTGCATGTGTGCATGCATGTTTATGCAAACTTGTTATGTATTTCTATTCATTTTGAATAAAATCAAAGTTTCTCCCTATGCGTATCGACAAACTCAATGGCCATTCGCATTTGCTTTGCTGCCAACTCCGTTTTCAGCGCAAGCGCAGTCGGAACCGTGATCCCGTCTATTGAACTTTACCCTTCATAAAGTTGTACAAATCCGATAAAAAATGTAGTAGTCTACACTGACCTCGGCAAGGACCCACATAGACAGGTAGGCGTGGATAGGGTGATTGCATCAGTGAGCATAGGTGGTGTAATGGTTAGCACACTAGCCCCGGAATGACAAGAGGTGTAGGTTCGAATCCTGCTCTAGGCGCAATATTTCCCGTTTTCATCACCCCCATGACACTGGTTGCTGTGACCCGGATCCTGTATAAGCTACATGCTGTATGGTTGTTGAACCTACGCTGTGTATTTTACTATTTATATATATATAAGTGCACTGCCTGTATATAACTGTAAGCATTAAGCAACTTACGGATGTAAACCACTATTCGGTCACATTGTAATCTATGGGCTAATCCCTTTTAAAATGTGGTCACCAGACCTTTATACAGTATAACCCCGTTAAACCAAGCTCGGTTAAACCAAACGATTCGTTAATGCAAACTTTTTTCAGCGGCCCGGCAAAAATACTACCATTTATCATATAAAAAAGTTGGTTAAACCAAAGTCGGTTAATCCAAATTATCGGTTAATCCAAACAAAATTTTCGGACCTCAGGCCACTTCCGGTCTGGTTAAACCAAACTTTCATGTGGTTATAAGGTCATCTGAGACCCCACTGACTTTTTTATATGATAAATGGTAGTATTTTGCCGGGCGGCTGAACAAGTTTGGATTACCCGATCGTTTGGTTTAACCGAGCAGGGTTTAACGGGGTTATATTGTACATACATAAAAAACAATAATCAAAGTGACCACATACATTGTATATTACATGTGCAATACACACTTACTCAAAGTCAAAGCCAAAGCTCAGTTAAACCAATGATCGGTTAATCCAAACAAATTTCTATGGTCCCTTCAAGTTTGGTTTAACGGGGTTATACTGTAAATGGAAGTGAGCTAGAACGAAATACAAGTTAACCGTAAAATACCAGAAAGTGCAGTAGAGGAAATGGTGTGGTGTAGGCTGAGTTCTGTAGTTGCCTGTCTATAATAATTAATAGTGAAGTGGGCTATAGTGGCTATAGCACAGAATGTAACACTGGCACAAAAGCGCCTCTTGTCATGTGAAAGGCCCAATGCGGACTGCCAGCTTTCCAAGACTTTTAATCTCTCCACCACTCCTACAGACATGTCATTGAAGGTACATGATGTTACTGAAGGTACATAATGTCATTGATCCATGGAATATTGTTATTTTACTCTTTATGGCCGCCATCTTGAGGTTCCAGGACAGTAGGGATGTATGCAGCTCGGGTGCACCCATCATTCCCACATCCCAGCCACCACCGGGTTATGGCAACCTGACCAGATACCATTATCATATCTGATGCACTCCATACAGATTCAATAAGGATCTAATAAACAATAAACATGGAGGCTGCCTGACCCCCTATCAGTCTGGGAACGGCAACGAGTTACATATTGCTCTATCTATTAAAGTTGCATAGTCCGATGGTTTTGAATTTCTGTATTTGTTCTGAGATAAATATATTAGATCGATCACTAGTATCTACTTTACACTAGTTCAAAGTTACATTTATTTTAAATGGTAAACTTTTGAGATATTTTGAGTGCAAACATGGAAAATTAGTTTTGGCGAGCTTGCCAAAACTCTGACACCATAGACTTCTGCAGTAACAGGTTCTGTTAAATTGACTCAGTATTGCCTTCTACGCAGACACAAATGCTTAATAAGTATCTAAGTTAGATATGTGAAATCAAATCTAGATAATTAGTTTGGTTTTGAAAATTTGATTTTGATCGGACTATGCAGCTTTAACTAAAACAAATGGGTAATTTAAATGTAATCTATTTTGTAATGTAACTATGTGTAGAAAGTCAAAATATTTTACATGACCTTGCTGACTCAGGGTGAGGCGCTCTCTCTCTCTCTCTCTCTCTCTCACACACTCACAGACACAGACACACACGCACACACACACACACACACACACACACACACACACACACACACACACACAGACCCGGAAGTGACTCACGTGAGCGGATATGTTGTGGGATGGGGAACCCAGACAGTGAGAAATGCCCGGATGACGTTTTAAAGGTCCACTTTCTATTTGTGCTTTACTACCCAGTAAAAGACGATACGTGAGTGTAAACAGACGGCGAAAAAAGAGAGCGAGAGACAGAGGAGTAAGAATAGATTAGGATAAATAAGCCATGATAGTCACCTTGGTAACGTCTATAATTAAGGGTTTATTTGGGGTGATTGTAGATCAAAGATTCACCCCGTGCTGCAGTAGCCTGAGTTGGGGTGAAGAACAACCCTATATAAATGCTGGCGAAAATATTCGACATGCTCGGTAAATGAAATGAGCAGATAAATCCTTAATTTAAGAAGCAAAATATATTCATCATATATATCTTAATATTTACCCGCTACATTTGATTTGAAAAATATAATAAAACATGTAGTTTAATAGACTTTAAAACTTTGGTTAACAACATTATTGCCACGTTATTAATTATTTCTTTCATTACGTATGACAGTTAGTTTATTAATTTCTAGGCTTGCGTCAGGACATGAAGATCTTGCAGGATCATTACTACGCGCCAAATTTCAAGCTGACACATAGCATGCAGGTGCGCATCTACATGCAATTCATTAAGGAATTCGCAGGCCTTCTTCTGCCTACACCGTGCACCTCTACCTAGGTGGCACTATATATAACCTGGTTATTCCAATTTTTGAAATATTCTTCTATCACTAATTACCTTAGTGCTCTTCAATTTTTTTACTGAAAGCTGAGGGCACTTCACCTATTGATTGCCAATCACATGTTATTAAAACTGTTCTCAGTGGGGCAAAACGTAAGCTCGGCTGTGCAGTCAAAAGAACTGCCCTCTTATTAGCTAAAGAATTAATTCTAATGTTTTCTTATTTCTCACACTCCATGAGACATACAGCCACGAGGATTGCCTTGTTAATGGGTTTTTGTGCCCTTTTGATGAAGTGTCAGCTTACCTCATCAGACTCTATGTTCTTACGCAAAGATTTCACATTCTATGATTGGGAAGTATTACTGTTAGAAAGTCTAAGTATTCAATTCCAACAAGGTGAACTGTTGTTACCAGTTGCTAAGGTGGCCAATTCCAATTTATGTGCGGTTCATTGGCTTACCAAGCACTTTTCTGAACTTCCAGCGTCTAGGGATACACCAGCCTTTCTGGTGCTGTGCTCAGACGGCACCTTATCGCCATTGTCTTATGATTCCGTACAGGCAACCATTAAGCATTTTTCTGAGCTATCGGGGCTTAATCCTGATAACTATCCCGGCAATTCTCTACGCCAAGATGGCTGCACTTTCCTGGCAATGCAGGGGGCTTCACTTGAAGAGATAAAATCCAGGGGGATTGGACATCCGACACCATATTTAAATATATTTGCTTGCAGTTGTCTGAGCGTATTCTTGCTGATATGCGTGTCATGACAGCTCTCGAGGACACTTAGTTGGGCTGGGTGACTTGCTGTCCGTGGCGCCTTTGCGGTTATTTCATTATCTAACGGTTGTGTTCTTGAATAAACACTGTATCCGCCCTTTGTCGTCCTCATTGCCTGCATTCACTACACACACATATATCCTGGATATGCTGGTGTAGATCAGGTGCAGAGACCTTGCCTGGTGTTGCTGGGTAGTACTGTTGAATAAGAGATTATTGGTTGGGTTCGAATCCATCAGGTGGTGCCTCCCCTTTCCTCAGGCTTCCAAGCCCTGACCAGAGCCCACTTCTACCTCAGACACTGCCTGGACCACCTGTCCCCTCAGATTCCTTTGTACTTACTTATTTTATTGAACTGGGTAGGGTGCCTTAGCCCAGCCAGATAGGGTTATTTCATTATCTAACGGTTGTGTTCTTGAATAAATACTGTATCCGCCCTTTGTCGTCCTCGTTGCCTGCGTTAACTACATGTACTATATAATTTATTTTGTGGATATAAATAACGCCAGCCCCCTAAATGTTTCTTCCTAACCATCTTAACTTCAATTATATTCATTGCGGAGCAGGCATTCTCTCCTTCCCGCCTCCTCTACGCCGTAAGCCAACAATCATTCCGCTCACTTTCAAACTTTTTTTGGTAGGGGATATATTCTCCTGCAAGAGAATAAACTGAACCCAAACTAAGTCCTTGTCTTTCTTCTCATTTCACAAACAAACTATTTATATATATATACATATAGACAAACGAAGCCACAGTTTGTTGGTGGTACTGTACACACTATACTAGTTCCTATAATTCACACAGAGGGCTAAATTGAGTGTTACAAACAGCACCTGTTTTGGGTCCATCGTTTAACCTACATCTCTGCATTATGTAGGTCAACCCCAAGAAGCAACCTGCCTACCATTTCACATACATACCACACACAATTCTCTCACTGGGCGCGGTAGCCGAATCGGCAGAGTGCCGGCCTCGCATGTGGGAGATCGGGAGTTCGGTTCCCGGTCGAGTCAAACCAATGACATAAAATTGATACTTGTCGCTTCCTAGCCAGGTGCTCGGCATTAATAGGATGGGGCAAGGACTGGTTAGCACAGTGTCAGGATAGTGCAACTGAGTGTGATATTGGGTCATGGTGCCGGCGGCCTGATTTCCCAGTGGGGCAGCACTATAAAGTCCTGACACGGAGCAAACCAGTCCTTGCACTATCTATTAATGCAGAGTGTCAGACTAGGAAGCGACTAGTATCAACTTTATAAGTAATTGGTTTGACTTGACCGGGAAGTGAACTCCCGACCTTCCGTATGGGAGGCCACCGCTCTACCGATTCGACCACTTTTCAGGAAATACGCTTAACATTATTTTAGAAAGGTTTCCTCAAATGTTGGCAATATCTCCATGATTTGCTGAGATATACCTTTTTCCCCCCGTTACCAAACTTTTGTTTTGTCCCTCCCCCCTACACCCTCTTCCCCTTTCCCTTCTTTTTTTTTGGTGAAGAAGTACAAAGAATTGCATGTGCTAAAAAAATAAAATAATGTCTGCATTAAAAAAAATCATCATCCATAATGGTGAAAAATTAATTTTCGTCAAATAGAAATGAAGCTTGATAATTTGAAGGGGTGCAAGAGTTAATGTAACACTAGGGTATACAACCTTCAAATAGGGAGGGGAAAAGAGAAGACATGGAGGAAAATGAAAGGTCAAATGTTTGCACAAATTTGATGTACGGCCTACTATCACCTGTGTAGCCACACCCTACAGGCGCTCCATCACGTGATCACCCGCCGTAGTGCGTAGTGCATGGTGGGTAGGGCATAGGTCCAACACAGGTAATACCAGCAGGTAGCATCTGGACCAACGTGTGTATGTAATATGTTGGACCAATGTGCATGTAGTCTGTGGGACTAATGTGTGTATGTAGTGTGTGGGACGAATGTGTGCAGGTAGTGTGTGGGACTAATGTGTGTATGTAGTGTGTGGGACCAATATGTGTATGTAGTGTGTGGGACTAATGTGTGTATGTAGTGTGTGGGACCAATATGTGTATGTAGTGTGTGGGACCAATATGCGTATGTAGTGTGTGGGGCAAATGTGTGTGGGACCAATATGTTTATGTAGTGTGTGGGACCAAGGTGTGTATGTAGTGTGTGGGACCAATATGTGTATGTAGTGTGTGGGACTAATGTGTGTATGTAGTGTGTGGGACCAATATGTGTATGTAGTGTGTGGGACCAATATGTTTATGTAGTGTGTGGGACCAAGGTGTGTATGTAGTGTATGGGACCTATGTGTGGATGTAGTGTATGGGATCGATGTGTGCATGTAGTGTATGGGACCGACGTGTATATGTAGTGTATGGGACTAATGTGTGTATGTAATGTGTTGGACCAATGTGTGTATGTAGTGTGTAGGACCAATGATTGATTGATTGATGGTTGCTTTATGCTGTGTCGGCAGCATAGGCCATATTCACAGTGAGAACTGTTTGGATTTTGTGGGACTAATGTGTGCATGTAGTGTGTGGGACCAATGTGTGAATGTAGTCTGTGGGACCAAGGTGTGCATGTAGTGTGTGGGACCAATGTGTGCATGTAGTGTGTGGGACTAATGTCTGTAGGTAGTGTGGGACCAATATGTGTATGTAATGTATGGGACCAATGTGTGCATGTAGTGTGGGACCGATGTGTGCATGTAATGTCGAGGACCAATGTGTATGTATGTAATGTGTGGGACCATTATGTGTATATATGTAATGTGGGGGACCAATGTGTGCATGTAGTGTGTGGGACCAATGTGTGCATGTAGTGTGTAGGGACCAATATGTGACTATTCACGGGAAAAACAATCTTGGAAAAAAAAGTCTAAATGCCCTGTATTATTTGGGCAGTGAGGAAAAAGCAGGATGTCCTTTGTTTTCCCGCTGAATCGTACAGTTTTTGATTGATTGTGGGAGTTTTATGTCCTGGCAACATCTAAGGTCATATCAGGACGGATGCACTAACGTTCCTTGCACTTACTACGACTTGTGCTAACTGCCACGCATGTAAAATTATAAGTCAATTTCGTTCGAAGTTCAAAATTTGTATTTCTATGAAACTGGGGTCAATCCACATAGGCCTTGACCCAATGAACATCAGCTTGCTTAGAATAATGAATGCTGCATATGCATTACTTTGACACTTGCGAATTTATTGCAACATCAAATGACACTGAGGCCAAATAAATATGCAAAATTTGGTGATCCTCCCCGCCCGTGCCTGAAAAATCTCCGCCTCTGATATATATATTTTTTTAACTGTTAAATGAAGAGGGCGGTTGGAGTGAGAAATAGAATGGCGAGTGAAGAGGGTGAAATGGACAGGCCAGTGGGGGAAAGGAATGGAGAGGGATTTGAGGGGTGATGGGGAGGGAACTTATTTATTTTGGCCACATCATTCGTCAGAGTTCAATATACCGTACATTGTTGGAAGGGAAGGTGAATGGCAGCAGAGGGAAAGGGAGACCAAGAACATCATGGTTTACAAATATTTCAGAGTGGACAGGCTTGAATTATTCACAGTCTATCAGAACAGCACACCATCGGGACAAGTGGAGAACCATTGCATCCAACCCTCGACTAGAGGACGGAACTATTGATTGATTGAGGGAGGGAACTGGGAAGGGGAGGGAGTAGGGTCGAGAGTGGAGGGAAACAAATAACAAATAAACATTAAATCCGCCCGCCAGACCCAGATTTCTATTTCAAAAGGACAATCACCAACCTTTTTATTTTTTATTTGACCTAATCCCAAAGTTGTTTCACGTCCAAATAATGCGACAACTTAGTACATGCACAATAATGACAAAGCGAAATGTGTGATTTTACATATGGGTCAGCACACAGGATAGATTATAAAGCATTGTCAGTGCAATGCAAAATCGCCTGATTCTTTTTTTAAAAAAGAAGAAAGACATCAGGTCATGGTGCTGGTGGCCTGGTCTCCCAGTGGGGCAGCACTATAAAGTCGCCATGAGTGCGCACTGTCACAAGTCGGTACCCATTCTGATATAACCTTAGATGTTGCCAGGATGTAAAACTTCAACAACCAACCAACCTTTTATTTATAACAAAAAATATGGCAGAAAGTCAATATCACTGGAATATGCAACTTTTAATTAAAAAAATACCATTTCCTGTGTGTATAGAAGGATGCAGTACTGTGGTTGTGCTTCACCTCCATCCGAGCATAACCAGAAGCCCTGACTGGGCTTGCGTAAAGTGACGCATCAGTTCCTCATGCCATCTCCTTTGCCAATTTGGATTTCCACTGCTGTGTATAACTTACAGCGTCATCAAAGACAAGTTGCTCTCATACCATGTCTATGTGGTGCGGGAGGTTAAAAGTCCCTAAATCTTCAAGAAAAAAAAGTAATGGTATTGTAGTAGTCCAGACATAAGCTCTACTACCATATAGTGGCAGCAGGGACTGCTCCGTCACCGTTGCAGTTTACTGCGCTAGGTGACGGTACGGTTGCTGCCAGGCAGCGCCATGACAGGGCTGCCATCTACTGCGTGTGGCTAGCGTAACCCCCCGCCCACCCCGAGGAGGTTGACATGGGACCTGTCAGGGTAGAGGTGGGGCACTTGATCGTGGACACCACAGTGAGCGGAGAGCAATAAATACGTGAAAGAAGCAACCATACTCGTTCTCCTGCTTTCTTGGGGGGTCTACAGTGGAGGGTCAAGTTCCAGGCGGCCAACAAAGGGGCCCATCACACTGTAGGTTATCATACCACCTCCCTCCACCAATGGGAATCGAGCATTCCTGGTCCCACCAATAGGAATCCAGCATTCCTGGTTTCTATGGATACCAGTGGTCTGCCCACCACTACTAGCTGTATGGCCCCAAGGCCAGCACCAACCTTGACCTTTTGAGTGTGGTGACCCCTACCCCAGCAGAAGGGGTAGGCCCTGAGTGCAATCACAGCCAGACCTGCCAGCATCACTATGTTTACATCCCACTCAGGCACCACCGACCCATATACATATATATCTATACATGCGCCTGGTCACGTACACCGATCAGTAATAGAACATTTGCATTCCCCCCTTGCCGAATATCGGAATATTTGACAGTTTGTCAGCAAGCCGGAGTGTCGATTGTATGCTGACTGCTTCATCGGCCTGCTTTCCACGCCCCCTGGTGGCTCAATTAGCATAACCTCCCTGATGCCTCATGTAACCATGTCAAAATGCTACTCAAGAAACATATATACTCCCTTCCCATCATCTCGGAATATAAAAGATCCTCCGGTGCGACTGGCACATGTCGACATCCATTGGAGGAGAGGTGGGCCGCAGGTGGCGCCACAAGTCAAGTGTAGAGTCTTACGGAGTAAAACAATCGGTAATATCAATGATATCAGTAACTAACATAAAAAATTAGAACAATTCCCTTCCATATTTTTATACTCGCATAATGCGTTATACACCACTCATATATTTTTTGTGGTAAATATGTTTATTCCGCTGAATAAGCCTTTTGTCAGCACCGAAGCACCAGTCTTCCAGCCATTTTTCAATTCGGGATTATTTACAGAAAAGTGATATATTGATGATGATTGTTTATTGGTCAATAAATGATAATAATGAATGAGGATGGTGGGCACGAATATAATGATGATGATGATGATGATGATAATAAATAATGATGGCGCTAGTGAATATGATGATGGCAAATATGATGATGAGTGACTGCTTGGTGGTTGCTTAAAGTTGCATAGTCCGATGGCTTTGAGTTTTTGCTATTTTCTGAGATAAATATATTATACTAATCGTTATAATCTACTTTACTTTAGTTTGAAGTAACTTTAATTTTAAATGGTTAAGTTTGAAGATATTTGATGTCAAAACATGCCAAAATAATTTTGACAAGCACGCCAAAACTCTGACACCATAGATTTCAGTAGTAACAGTTTCTATTAATTGACTTATTGTGCCCTTCTATGCAGCAACAAATGCTTTTAATAAGTGCACCAGTGTCTAAGTTGAATAGGTAGAATGAAATCTAGATAAGTGTTTTGGTTTTGAAAATTTGATGTTTTAATCGGACTATGCAACTTTAATGCTGTTTCGGCAGCAAAGGCTATATTGACGGCAATAAGTGTTCAACCTTCTGTTGCATGATCATTCAACAATTGCTTGTACATGGAATGCAAAAGCTTACAATCAATTATGTTCCAAATAATGTTTATAAAGATAAAAGCTCAGTCATGAAAATAATGCTGGAAAAAAAAATCCAAAGTAAAATATGAAATCCAATGGCATCATATAAATTTCCTTGAAGGTTTGTTTACTTTGGTTAATAAGCTATATGCGGTGATACAGTTCTGCTGTCCTCAAGAAGGATACCATTTCTTCTTGCTTTACAATTACATGGGTAAAAAGATCATGTATGACTATGATGTTTGCATTGTAAGATTGATTGATTGATGGCTCTTTCACGCCACATCAGCAATGATGTTGATGAGGATGATGACAATGATGATTATTATAATATTGATTTAATGCCACATTGACAGCAAAGGACATATTCATGGCAAGACATTTATGTTGAAAGTCAACGACAATCTTCCCAGGCGGTCCCCCATCCAAGTCTAGATGATTCAATGTCGTTTAGATAGAGTGACCAGACGGGATGGCTGAATGAGTTGAGCGTCAGTCTCCTGTTTTGGGAAATCGGGGGATTCGAACCCAAGCGTTCATGGGTTCAAACCCTGATGAAGTCAAACCAATGACTTAAAAAATTGATACTTGTCACTTCCTAGCCAGGCGCTCGTCATTATTAGGATAGGGCAAGGACTAGTTGGCTCAGTGTCAGTATGATGTGGTTGTGGGGGATATCAGGTCATGGTTCCAGTGGCCGGGCCTCCCAGTGGGGCAGCATTATAAAGTCACCATGACTGTGCACTGTCACAAGTCGGTACCCATCCTGATATGACCTTCGATGTTGCTAGGACATAAAATAATAATATGGGAATTGATTCATTCGAAATATAACTGTTATCAGAAAAACGCTAACAAAACAATAACTTATACTTTATAGTATAATCAATTCTTCTGAAGTTATACTTCCATTATAACACCAAGGCCGCTTTTGTATTCAGCCAAAGACCCTATATTACTAAGATGGCTCACTCAGCCTGTACCATGTAATCAAAATGATCAAACCCACCACTTGGTGCGCTGGCTGTTCTCTTGGTTAAACAGATGCTATATTATATGTATAAATGTATATATGAACGTAAAAAATGTGTGATGATGGCGATGATGATGATGATGATGATGATGATGCTGATGATGTGTATTTGTTCATAGCAATTTCATATTGATGTGTATTCATACTTACCTATCTCATGTATAATATAATTGCATGTGTTTACATGTGAAACACCAACCAGCAGCCAGACTGATCAAACCCACCACAAGGTGGCACTGTGAAATTTACATTACCATGGGAGAGATAGGGAGTGAGCCGTCTTAGAATTATAGGGTCTTTGATTCAGCTAATGGACATGTGCATTTGTACTGAATACATTTACACGAGCTAATTAGTCAGTGTCGGATGTGTACCGTATTGTTGAATGGTGATCGATGGCTTCATTACCTCTAGGTCATCCTCACACTCTCCCAGCGTGATGTGGTAGCCGTGTAGGCTACTAGACCGCCTGTCCACACTGGTAATGCTTGGAGAGTGTGTGTGGCAAGGGAGTGCAAGGTAAGTCGACACCGTCGTCTCACCAGCCTTTGAACCACTACGCATGCGCAGTACAAAGAAATGTTGCGCACATGCGCAGTGCACACCAACTCATTAATATTACTCACCTGCCCCCCCCCCCCCATCCCCCCAAAAAACCAACGCTGCTAAGTAAACTCTGTTTTCATCGGTTCATATTTTTTTAATATATATATTTTTTTACATTCTAGCAACAGATAGAGTCATATCAGGAGGGATGGGTACAACATTGTACAGTGCGCACTCATTGCAACTTTATAGTGCTACCCCAATGGGAGACCAGGCCGCCGGCAGCATGCCCAGATATCCCACTCAGTCCCATTATCCTGACACTGAGCCAACCAGTCCATGCCCTATCCTAGTCCAAAGACACATTGTCTGCAATTGAGATCTCCCTATCTTAAAGATCTGGTCAAGTGACCCTACCCGTGTATTCCTTACACGACACTTCAGTTTACTATATAGACCATGTAAAAGGAATTGTGTAAATACCTATATACCTGTAACACTTACGGTTGGAAGACCAGTGCTGTGGCACTGACAAAAGATATCTATGAATAAAATTCATTAACAAAAACCAAACTATCTTAATGGACTCGTCAAGCAAAGCGTCAGAGCCTCACTTTCAACCCTAAGCTCGGCCACATGGCAACCCGCAGCGAGTGACACTTCTTACACACATACATACATTCTTTGACAGATGATAAGGGCAGACATCCACTTTATAGGTCTATGATCTATATCCATCGTCCTTCCTAAACATATGAAATCAAACCCAAAGCCAAATGCTAATTTTTTTTGTTGGGGGGGGGGGGATTTTGTTGTTGTTTAGCGGTGAGTGATGGAGTAAACCCGCAGTTTGTATGGTGGGAAGCCCAATGGGGGCGCCACAAGCAGTGTAGGTGGAAATAACAGGTCGGTAATGACTTCAGTAAATTAATACATGTATACTTCTTATATATTACAGGTTATATATATATTATATATTAATAAATATATAATAGTCTGAAGGAGAGATGCTGTAGGAAGTTAATACATACGCTAACCTGATTGGAGGATAACATAATTATATTTAAACTATTTATATACGCATAATTATATATATGGCGTATCCATATATGAACTTATAGTATAAACAAGTATAGCATGTTTTTTTTGGTCCATTAGTTGTTTAAGCAGGGGAAATTTCAGTCATAGATGACTGGTCTTCCACATTCCATTGCTGGTCGATAGAAAGCCCAAGCCTCCACTTTTACCGACCCAAGGGATTTTTAACCTCCCACACCACATAGACATGGTATGAGAGCAACCAGCCTTTGATGACGCTGTAAGTTATGGCGGTTTAAGGTTTAAATAGCCCGAGCTAGGATTACTGCACATCTCCTTTTATTTGCGATAATGATACCATATAGTGAAAGCTGGATTTTGTACTGTTTGCAATCTACAAACAGTTACAAGCCATAAACAAGAAGCAAGAAAACAACAATTATTACTAAAACGAAAATCAAAAGATTTGAATCAAATTGGACTAGTGCTGCCCAGCGGTGAAAACAAGTGTTAACGTGCTTATCCGTTATGAATATGAGCTGGGTAAATAAATTCATCACAAAAGAACAAAATAAAAAATATGGTCAGTGGTTAGTAAACGTAGGCCCATGGGAGAGTGACAGATTATGCTATCCCCTACCTGCAGTATGGTGTACTATTATTTCCTCAATAAATATTCTATAATATTGTTGAGGGGATGATGAAAATGGGAAATACTGCGCCTAGAGTGGGTATCGAATCGACACCTGTTTCATTCCGCGCCAGTGTGCTAACCATTACACCAGCTAGGCTCCCTGATGTCACCACTCTACCCACGCCCACCTCTCTGTGGCTCCTTGTCTGAGAGGTCAACGCAGACTACTATAAATGAAAATCAACCGAAAAATCCTTCTATTGACTTTAATATTATGAGTGCAGTATACTTTCATTTGTTTGTTTAAAACACAGTGATTTGCCAAATGCGTAAAGGAATGAGTAAAATATATGAGGGGTAGTGCGATATATAAACGCTCCACATTGGAACCAACGAGCACAGAGAATATACCACTAAAATAGTGTTTAGCTTAAATTCATCATTGTAAAGTTACATAACTACACACATGACTTATAAAGCGAGTATGAATGCATGAAACGGAATGTTCCCTATGGCCGTAATCGATTAACATGACCCGGGCGACTTGGGTCACCTGAGTCGTCAGAATTTCAAATAGAACACCGCAAGTTGAGTCGACAAATACACATGCCGTGTGCAAAACAACCCGACCCCAGTAACCCACCTCTTGGCTGGGGTTTGCAAGGAGCGATGACGTCACATTTGCGCTGGTACCATCCTGCAGGATAACAGCCGCCGGTACCAGTCATACATTTCTTTTTTTATATAATATCATAGATTAATGAAATGGAAATATCACTAAACTATGCCATCATAAAAATATTTAAATCATATTATATCGGCTATTAAAAAACAAATAAAAGGGCCACCATTTTTGTCAACCTGAGCATGGAGAAGCGTATTCAATTATTCAACCCGAGTCTGCAGGATGTGCGCATGCGCCAAAAAGTGGCTCGGGTGACCAGAGTCGATTAATCGATTACACCCTATATGATCACCCATATGTTGTGTACTACATTATGGGTGACCCCTTTTCATAGTTGGGCCAGGTGGCGCCCCTACCCCCAACCCTACCAGGGGTGCAAAATATGGTCACTCGCACACTGGAATTTATATATCCATACATAATTCAGAAAAAATCCTCCGGTGCGAATGACACTTGTCGACACCCATTGGAGGAGAGGTGGGCCGCAGGTGGCGCCACCTGTCAAGTGTGCAGTCTTACGAAGTATAACAATGGTAATAACGATAATATATAGTGATTAATATATATAATGGAAACAATTCCCTGTATTTTTATACTTGCATAATACGTTTTATATCACATATTTGCTATATATTAACAAATATATACATGCATATATTTCAGGGATGAAAGTGGTCTCTGACAGAAAAGGCGGAAATGAGGCAGCGACCCTGGCGCCACCTAGCGGGTAGCGGCAGAACCAAGCTGGGGTGGGTAAAACAAAGCGGAAATTAGTCTGAGGCCCTTGTGAACTTTAATCGGTGAATATCAAAAATCGCGGAAATCCGCAAAAACCGTTCATCCTTGTATTATATATATATGCACTATATAATTTATTATGTGGGTATAAATAACGGAAATATCAACATGCTATTTTTATGTTTTAACACCAGGGGACTTAACTCTAACCAAAATGTCATAACAAACAGTGCTGGTCAGTCAAACAATTTTTTAATCCCCCCCCCCCCCCAGACCCAGTTTTCTTGGATGTTAAGCTTCCGGTTTGTTCATGGATATGAAGTTGATCTGAAGCCCCATTCATAACTACCTTCTGATCATTATTAGGCCAAATATAAAAATTAAAATTGGTGATCGTCCGCGCCCGTGCCTGGAAAATAGCCCGCCCTTGACTTTGTTATATTTTATATTTTAAAACTGTTAAATGGAGAGGGCGAGTAGACTGAGTAATTGAAAGAGGAGTGGAGAGGGGGGAAACGGACAGGGCAGTCGTGGAAAGGAATGGAGAGAGACTTGACGGGTGATAGGGAGGGAACTTAGAAGTGGAGGGAGCAGGGTCGAGAATGGTTGTTGTTTGTTGTTGTTTTACATCCTAGCAACATCTAAGGTCATATCAGGACGGGGGGGGGGGGTCGAGAATGGAGGAGGCTGGGAGAGGGAGGGTGGGAATGTGAATGAGCATGGTAGAGAGAATGGGAGTGGGGGGGGGGGGCAGCGGGAGGGGGGAGGGCGAGGACACAAGTGAAATACTGACATTTAAAAAAAAAAATAACATAAATAATAACCGCCCGCCCGACCCTTATTTTTATTTCAAAAGGACGATCACCAACTTTTATTTTTCATTTGGCCTTATATCTAGCTGCATAGCCCAAATGTGAGTGTCTATATATTTCTTTTCAGAAAAATATAAGCGACTGATCATTATAAACCACTTTAATTCAATTTGAAGTAACTTTTCTTTTAAAAGGTTACACCTTGAAGATAGTTGAAGTGAAAACATGGATAAATAATTTTGGAAGGTCAAGGGCTGAGCTTCCATGCATACGCAGACACGGAGCTGCGTACCACCTGACATTACATATATTAAAATATAATATGTTTCATAACGCTTTATTCCATCATGTTTTATTCTAATAGTGTTTTATTCCATTTGCGTACCCGCAAGCTAGGTCCCTTGCATAGGCTTCAGCAGTGACAAGTTCTTTTGATTTGACTTAGTGTTCTTTCTATACAGCAAAGAATAATTAATGAATGCACACACAAATCTAATTCGAATAGGTAGAATCAAGAATCAAATCTAGGTTAAGTACTTGAAGATTTTTTTTTTACTTGAAGATTTATACTGTCTATCATGGATACGTCTGAATAGACTCGTTTTCACCATTAGACAGTTTGTCGATAGAAAGCCCGAGCCTACACTTTTACCGACCCAATGGATTTTTTACCTCCCACACCACATAGGCATGGTATGTTATGTAAGTTATACACAGCGGTGGAAATCCAAAAGGGAAGAGGTGGGGCCATGGGGAATCGAACCACCAACCTTCAGATTAGGAGTCCGACCTAGAAAATGTCAGACACTCTAAACACTCCATCACAGAGAAAAGCGTTTTTGGTACCGAAAATATTAAGCTTTCAACGGATTGTGCAGCTTTGAATGTTGATGTACTTCACCATGTGTTGAGAATTTGTTTCCAATTGACATGGTGTGGAGCTCGGTTGTTTTATTATGGTACTCTGCCCCCCCCCCCCCCCTTCCCCCAACCCCGACCACCCCACTCCTGCCCCACCACACCTAATTACACCGCTGAGAAGGAATGTGTTCCGATTCATTAGTACGACTGCTCCGAAGTCTATTTCCAGTTCAGGCCAGGTCAGCTCAGTGGGGCCCTTAGATTAATAAATAGCCGACCCTAAGCAACAGCGAGTAATCGCCACAAAAAAACATGGAGTCAAGTATGATGGTAAATTACTAGGTCAAGGTGCTCACTTCATTCGGCATCCTCTCATTCTGATAGGTTTGTTTGTTGGAGTTTTACGTCCTGGCAACATCTAAGGTCATATCAGGACGGGTACCGACTTGTGACAGTGCGCACTCATGGCGACTTTATAATGGTGACTTTATAGTGCTGCCCCACTAGGAAATCAGGCTGCCAGCCCCATGACCTGATATCTCACTCAGTCACATTATCCTGACACTGAGCCAATCTGGGCCCGTATGCATAGGCTGGTGCTACGCGTAGCCAGTGATACATGCTAGCTCTGGGGTAGGTAGCACTGGCTAGCACCACCTTGGTGAATCAGGTCAAGCTGCATGCGCTAATGCCCAAACTGGGCCGGAAAGTAAACCGTGTGGTTATTTATAGATTTGGGGAACCCCACTGAGCCTGCTCCCGGCGAGCACCGCTATTTGCCAATATCAACGCCGATTCGGCGGCGGCGGCGTTAATATCGGTTCGATTATTGGTTTAATTTGACCAAATTCGGCGGTGGCCTTAATATCGCTTCGATTTCTGGTTTAATTTGGCGAGATTTCACCTTTTTTTAAATGTTATTCTGTCGGCGGCGGCAGCTGCGGCGTTAATATCGGTTCGATTTTAGGGTTAATTTGATGAAATTTCACTTATTGCGTATGTAATTCTGTCAAATATGATAGCATTGAATAGATTGACAGCCACACACGCACACTGACGGCACACTAACCGGTGTGGCCTGCCGTTAAACCTGATATGAAAGCAGGGTAGCTTAGCCTAGGCTACGGTCGGCGGCTAGCGCTGGCACTGCTTCTTGCATGCGGATTTTCCACCGTTAACCATGTGGTGCCCGCCAAGCCGTGGTTATGGCGCTAACACCGCCCCATGCATACGGGCCCAGTCCTTGTCCTATCCTATTAATGCTGAGCACCAGGCTATGAAGTGACAAGTATCAATTTTTGGTTTGACTCGACCGGGAACCGAACTCCCGACCTTCCATTCGCGAGGCCCGAGCTCTACCGATGAGGTCAAGTCAAACCGATGGCTTAAAAGAATTTATACTTGTTGCTACCTAGCCTGGCACTCAGCATTATTAGGATATTGAAAGGAGCGGTAGAATGAGGAAGACTAACTAACTGTCCGCGATTGAAATTTCCCCTGCTTATTCAATGAATGTATAAACACAAAAGTCTGATTGTAAATTGTCTTAAGGCCCTGTCATATTACGACGTTTCTCACCAATGCGCGCCGACGTGTTGCCTTTTTGGGCGAAACATCGGCATGAGTCGGGAAGCGTTACACGCGCATGTCGGTACACGTTGAGTGATAGCAACATGTGAATGGACACGTCACCGCGCGTCGGGTCGCGTCGATCGTTTTGTGCTTGCACAAAACTTTCGGCGCGCCCCGACACGCGTCGACGCGTTGGAGGGGGCGTTACGGATGCGCCACCAACACGCTACTAGCACGCTGCAACCCGTCGAATTTTCTCCCACAACGCCGAAAGGTTGGACGTGTCTCGAGCCCTAGCAAATATCTTGCGCATTGGCGGCGCGCCGGGAGAAACGTCGTAGTGTGACAGGGCCTTTATCTACCAAACCAGAATGCAGTAGTTAGGAATTCACAGTACATTACCAGTGTGCAATCGCTATTTCGCTATGAATCTCTATCTTGCTATAGCAACCAAATTATCTGATCAGTGAAGTGAACGCTAACCCCAAAAGGATGTTATCATCGGACAGCAATATTCTAATTTTTCAACCGGTCGGTAGATCGCAGGCTTCCCGTGCTGAAGGTCGGGAGTTCAAATCCCAGCCGATTCACGTGATCAGTGCCTCGTCGGCCATCATGGTTGGATAGAAAGTACACCATAACACTGCCGATGCGGCGGCGGTGTTAATATCGCTTCGATTTTGGGTTTAATTTGACCAACTTCCACTTTTTGAGTAACCTATACTCATAAATAACATTATTTCAACCTAGGAGAGTCGCATCAGAGAGACCCGTCAACCGAGGAGTAACCATGGAAACGACACTAAAGAAATTATATTTAGCTATTTCTAGGCTCTCAATTTGTTACGTGCACAACTAGCGACGAGCAGTTTATTCCAAGGGTGACTTAATTGAAAGAAATGTTTTCCCCCAGTTATGGAAAAAATACCCACAGGCCTAACAACAATCACTATTGAGGATTTGCATGTGACGTAGGCATCACACTACTCCTGCATTGTGGTTGGATAGAAGAAGTTCCTTCCACTATCAAGTGTATGTAAATAAAACTAAAAGCACAAATCTATTCACTGCTATCATCTAATTCTGTTATTTAGAACCATGAATATTCAACCGGGGGTTGAAATAATGTTATTTATGAGAATAGCTTACTCAAAAAGTGAAATCATGTCAAATTAAACCCCAAATCCAAGCGATATTGCCACCGACGCCGCATCGGCGGCGATATTGTCAAATGTAAGCAAAAAAAAAAGCAAGATGTCGGGCATTCAAAACCCAGCACAGGAGCCAGGGTTCTTTGTGCTAGAAACCCCCAGGTGAGCGGACATCTGATTGGTTAAAACCCTGCATGACTCCATGACTTCATCGTCCATCTGTACACACCTGTCAACCACCTGCAAGTCAGGCGCCTAAATGACACGACCGAGTCGATCACACGATAGCCAACGATGATTTAGGAAATCGCCCAGAAGGCAAAATGCCGTAAGCCCTGCTTTTGCTCATACAGTTGTGGCCCCCATAGACATGCGTTATTTAGGAACCTAAGGACGGTGCATTTCGCCTAGTTCACTGCATGCCTGAAGGCTAGTGTATGATAATGTAGATGGACATGTGACTGTGACTTAAGGAGGGGACGTAGCTCAGACGGTGGCGTGTCCACCTGTGAAGGTGTCGCTCATCCTATCGATCATGCTCAGTGGACACATTTGCAGTTTGGGCTATTTTCCGTTCCAACCAGTGGTCCATGACTGGTTCATCAAAGGCTGTGTTATGTGCTGTCCTGTCTGTGGGAAAGTGATTAAAAAAACCCTTGCTGCTTATCAGAAACAGTAGCCTATGTGGCTGCAGCGGTTTTCCTCCAAAGATATATGTCAGAATGACCATATGTTTAACGTCCAATAGCTGAAGATATGAAAATGATTGTGCTCGAGAGGTGTCGTTAAATAAAACAAGCTTTACATTGTGACTTGGATCAGTGTAGACAGCAGAGTTCATAGAGGTTGTCCCGCCTCCTCTTTGTCCAACACTAGCCCTGATTGTCAGACAGAAAGTAGTCTCACACTGTCACAGGAAACGAACAACGGTCACATTTAGTCTCAGTGACTTACAGTTAGTCCCGCAGTCCCTCAGACAACGCTGCTGAACAACCCATTCGATTTGGTTGGTTGTTGTAGTATTATGTCCTGGCAACATCTAAGGTCATATCAGGATGGATACCGACTTATAACAGTGCTCACTCATGGTGACTTTATAGTGCTGCCCCACTGGGAAATCAGGTCGCTGGCACCATTACCTGATATCCCACTCAGTCACATTATCGTGACACTAAGCTAACCAGTCCTTGCCCTATCCTATTTATGACAAGCACCAGGCTAGGAAGCGACAAGTACCAATTTTATAAGTCATTGGTTTTACTCGACTGGGAACCAAATTCTCGACCTTCCGCACGCGAGGGCCGCGCTCTACCGATTCGGCCACCGCACCCGGTGTTCAACCCATTAAAAAGAAGTAACGGCAGTACTTAGATAACATTGGAAGAAAGTATGAAAATCATGACAAATTTCTAGTTCATAAATGCTCCTATTTGGGTATATGTTTAAATTAAAAATACCCAGAAAGCACTGTGAATGAATTAAAGCTTTACTCTTGGTTTTGATACCAAAATTTACTTGGGCTGTATATTAAGAAAACACATCAAAAGGAATACTGTAGCTAATGGTCACGGACAGAAGAGTCCCTCCTAGTTAACCCCTGCCCCGTCCTGATATGACCTTAGATGTTGCTAGGTCATAAAACAACAACAAACAAATAAAACTCCTGAACAATTGTCTCTGTGACAGGGCTGCTAAACAACACATAAGAAAAGGTGTTGGACGACTGGGTTACAGAAGCACATGATCTAGCAATCTAATAATCTAAATATATTATTAAATTACTTATCCATCCTACCCTTACAGTTACACCTCTACACCGTCACACCTGTACATACCATCACACCACCTATACACCCTCACACCTCTACACCACCTTTACACCCTCACACCTCTACACCACCTTTACACCCTCACACCTCTACACCACCTCTACACCTCACACCTGTATACACCATCACACCACCTATACACCCTCTACACCAGATTTACACCCTCACACCTCTACACCACCTCTACACCTGTACACACCACCTATACACCCTCTACACCAGATTTACACCCATCACACCTCTACACCACCTCTACACCTTCACACCTGTACACACCCTCACACCTGTACACACTCACACCTGTGCACTCTCAGACCTGTACACACCCTCACACCTCTACAGTACCTCTACACCCTCACACCTCTACACCACCTCTACACCTCATACCTGTACACTCTCAGACTTGTATACCACATATACACCCTCACACCTCTACACCAATTCTACACCCTCACACTTGTACACACTCTGAGACCTGTACACCACCTATACACCCTCACACCTCTATACCACGTCTACACCCTCACACATGTACACTCTCAGACCTGTATGCCACATATACACCCTCACACCTCTACACCACTTCTACACCCGCACACTTGTACACACTCTCAGACCTGTACACCACCTATACACCCTCACACCTCTAGACCACCTCTACATCCTCGCACCTGTACACTCTCAGACGTGTACACCACATATACACCCTCACACTTCTACACCACATATACACCCTCACACTTCTACACCACCTATACACCCTCACACCTCTACACCACCTCTACACCCTCACACCTGTACACTCTCAGACCTGTACACCACATATACACCCTCACACCTTTACACCACCTCTACACCCTCACACCTTTACACCACCTCTACACCCTCACACCTCTACACCACCTATACACCCTCACACATGTACACTCTCAGACCTGTACACCACATATACACCCTCACACCTCTACACCACTTCTACACCCTCACACTTGTACACACTCTCAGACCTGTACACCACCTGTACACCCGCACACCTCTACACCACCTCTACACCCTCACACATGTACACTCTCAGACCTTTACACCGCCTATACTATCTCATACCTCTACACCACTTCTACACCCTCACACTTGTACACACTCTCAGACCTGTACACCTGCTATACACCCTCACACCTCTACACCACCTCTACACCCTCACACCTGTACACTCTCAGACCTGTACACCACATATACACCCTCAGACTTCTAAACATATACACACCCTCACACTTCTACACCATCTATACACCCTCACACCTGTACACCACCTCTACACCCTCACACCTGTACACTCTCAGACCTTTACACCGCCTAAACTACCTCATACCTCTACACCACTTCTACACCCTCACACGTGTACACTCTCAGACCTGTACACCACCTCTACATCCTCACACCTGTGCACTCTCAGACCTGTACACCACCTATACACCCTCACACCTCTACACCACCTCTACACTCTCACACATGTGCACTCTCAGACCTGTACACCACATATACACCCTCACACCTCTACACCACAGTCATATACACCCACACACCTCTAAACCACCTCTACACCCTCACACCGACACATCCTCACACCTATACACCACATCGTCATATACACCCCCACACCTGCACACACTCACACCTGTGTACTCTCAGACCTGTACACCACCTATACACCCTCACACCTTTACACCCTCAGACATATACACCCTCACACCTATACACCACATCGTCATATACACCCCCACACATGTACACGCTCACACCTGTGTATTCTCAGACCTGTACACCACCTATACACCCTCACACATCTACACCCTCACACATCTACACCTTCACACCTATACACCACATCGTCATATACACCCCCACACCTGCACACACTCACACCTGTGTACTCTCAGACCTGTCCACCACCTATACACCCTCACACATATACATCCTCACACATATACACTCTCACACCTATACACCACATAGTCATATACACCCTCACACCTGTACACACTCACACCTGTACACCACCTCCACACCCTCATCCCCCCACCTCCCACCTGACAAGACTCCATCAAGACGTGCTGTGTTTTTGCAGGTGCCCGCCTGCACAGCCTGTTTATGTTGTACCACAGACCACATCTCAGGCTCAGGCTCAGACCCCCCCCCCCCCCCCCCCCCCGCACACACACACCAAACACCGAACACCAGCCGCACCAGGCAGGCACACGCCGGGCGTGTATACCCCACACCTCCCGGCCCCCCTCCACCGTACACAGGTACCCAGGTGACTTAACATTTTGTTAGCGTGTTTGTGTATGTATGTACGTACGTATGTATGTTTGTATGTGTATATGTATGTATGTATGTATGTATGTATGTATGTATGTATGTATGTATGTATGTGTATGTAATGTATGTATGTGTGTATGTATGTATGTATGTATGTACGTATGTATGTATGTATGTATGTATGGGTATGTATGATTGTATGTATGCATATGTACGCATGCATGCATGTATATATATATATGTATGTATGTATGTATGTATGTATGTATGTATGTATGTATGTATGTATGTATGTATGTGGGGTTGGTTGGTGGAGTTTTAGGTCCTGGAAACATGTAAGGTCAAATCAGGGCGGGGGAGGGTGGGGCGGATGGGGGAGGGGAGTTAAGGAAGGGAGGAGGGAGGGTCGGAGGGAGGGGGAGAGAGCAGGGGAGGGCGGGCCAGAGGGAAGTGGGGACCAGGCAGTAGGTGCAACATCGGCATCCAAATGACAGGCAATCTCTCTTTTTTTATTTTAAACTCACCTTCTCGCCTTGTAGGTGTTTACATGTGAAACACCAGCTAGCAGCCGGGCTGATGAAACCCACCACAAGATGGCACTGCAAAATGTACATTACCATGGGAGAGATAGGGAGTGAGCAGTCTTAGTGTTATAGGGTCTTTGTCCTATCCTATTAATGCCGAGCGCCAGGCTAGGAAGCGACAAGTATAAATTTTGTAAGTCACACCAAAAAACACCCAAGGTGCACCTGTGTGTGTATATGTGTGTCTGTGTTTGTACATGTGTGTATGTGTGTGTTTATGTGTATGTGAGTATGTCTGAGTGTGTGTATTTGTGTCTGTGTGTATGTGTGTGTGTCTGTGTGTATGTCTAAGTATGTGAATGTGTGTGTGTCTGTGTCTGTGTGTATGTGTGTGCATGTCTGTGTGTGTCTGTGTGTTAACGGCTTTCTCCAACCACTTCCGAACCAGAAGCAGACACTCAAAGTTATTACCGCTGCATACATATATGTTGTAGGTGGCTGAAAGAGGCTCTTGAATATACAACCGCCAGTCCATCTACCACACTCCAGTCGCCAGGCAAGGGGGGGGGGGGTGTATACATAATAATGGTTTATATAGCTCATATATATATATTCACATTCACATAATAGTTTATATAGCTCATATAAATATAATTATATTCACATAATAGTTTATATAGCGCATAGATATTGTCATGGGGGTGATGAAAATGGGAAATATTGCACCTAGAGTGGGACTCGAACCCACATCTCTTTGTATTCCGGGCCATGCTAACCATTACTCCACCTAGGTTAACTGATATCAACACACTACCCAATCCTACCTGTCTATGTGGTCGCTTGCCTGAGAGGTCAGTGCAGACTACTACACTCATCCTTCGGGAATTGTAAGTCTGTTAATGCTTACAATTATATACACACAGGCAATGCACTTACACATACTTATTGTTGTTGTGTGCTTACATAACTTTCTCCTCTTGATTTATACCTTCCATAATAACACAAACAGACTAGTTTTCCAAAACCTATATGGAATCTTGAAGAACAAAATCGACGCCATATATTTCTGCAAATACAAGTGTACACAGCGACTGAGTCATCATATTGTTTATGTCACTACCAACCCCGGCCCTTCGGACCCCCCCCCCCCCCCCAACTTTAAGCGCACAGGCCCAGTGTGAGACATTCACATCTTTGGTCACACCACCACAATATCGCCAAAATATTTATTGCATTCGCCGAAGCAAGACCTTGTGAGAGGCTAAAAAAAAAGAGTTGTATAATAGTCATATTTTACGAACACCAGGCTTATTTAAAATTGAATGGGAAGGTGATGGTATAATATGTTTAAATTCTAAAACATATGAAGTGGGCGAGACTGCTCGACCTCATTTTGCGCAGGCTCGCATTTTGCGCGGGCGCGCATTTTGCACAGGCGCGCATTTTGCGCAGGCGCGCATTTTGCGAGGCAGGGTTCCCTGCTGTAAAGCGTTGCTTGGATACGTCAATTGTGACTATCCTAGCAACGATAGAAGGTCGGGCGTTCGGACCCAGACCCATCGGACGTGTTTTTGCACGCTCCGATGTTTTAGCCGATATTTAGGCTTTTATTGTCGAAATTCCAAACTTATTTAACTTAATTATATGGGAGGGGATTTGGCTTATAACATACATTCCACTGTTGAACTATATTTAACTAAGAACATAGGTTTTATTGATCAATTCATTCTGTTAGTAAGAGGTAAGAATAAAATGGTGAGCTCCTAAGAAGTGACATGAACGTTCCTTGCATTCCTTACTGTCCTCCAGACTTATATTATTAACCGCTATGGTCAACTTCAGATTGCTATTTGGATTGCTCTATAATCTTATTTAATTAAGGGCCTTCTGCCAATGGTCTGTCAGGAGTCGAACTCTCCACCTCGGGCAATGCTAGTCAAGGGTCAGGCTGGCAGGGTGACAGACAACCGGCTGCAGGAGGCACAAGTCATTCACATGGAAACAATTATTTATATTAACACGTAGGGTCGCCTTAAGCGGGGGTGGAATAGCCCGACGGTTAAACTGGTGCCGTGACCAGGATAGTAAGGAGTGTAATACCTTTTAGTTCACTTCTGTATGCTTAGAAATTGTTTAAATTTTTTTTGATAGATTATTCAGGTAGAGTTGACAGTGATGCACGGTCACTGTCTTCATGTTCCATGACGTGATATTGACAGTTTACGGCGTACCGGGGCAGCATCATTGCGAATGGTGACTTGACCCACGTGGTATACTTGTTATATTTTGCGGCTAGCCTTAATTAATTAGTAGTTTAAATAACCAGCGAGGGGCGAGCCTTGAATCCGCGGTTAAAACATCTGCGCAAATCGTGGCCTGAGGAGCGTTAGATGCACAATAATGGCGTACCCTTGTGTCGCTCCGACTGGAGGAGGCGTACAGGACGTGGACTAGCTATCCCGATATAAGGCTATACATGCATTATATTTGGTTAGAGTTTTAAATTAAAATTGCTGCTGCGGTTCTCCGACATTAAATGCCGGCCTATTTTTAGTGAATCTTCGCAGTTTGCTTGCGCTAGCCGCATGTTTTTCTTAGTTCCATCGTTTCCTAGCGACGACGCGCGTCGCTGGCACAGGAGGCGACGTCAGAAGCGTTTTTGGAGCATTAGGGCGGTAGTTCAGTAGATCTCAGACTGTTTGGTCAGGTTTGCTACGTGCTGCTCTGTGTTTTAATTTTTTTTTTTTATTATTACTCTACCTTTTCAATTTTACTTGTGGACTTTTTACACATTTAGGCTTCTATTAATTTATTTAGTATACACTAATGTAATCTCTAAAAGTGGTCTATTTACACTTTTAGGCATCTATTAATTTATTTTGTATACATAAACTGTAATTTACAAAATTGTCTAAATTTACAAGCGTATATATATATATATAAATATATTAGGAAAATGAAATAAATTAAAGAAACACTAATATCAACTGATATTACTGTGTATTGCACTTATTTTGCTCACTACTTGTTCTGGCTTTTAATCTTATTTTATTGGGATTTCTAAATTGTAGTACAAATTCTTTTATTTTTGCATCTGTAACTTCATATGTTCTCTGGATTATGCAAGACTGCAGTGACTGATCGTCGTTGGAGGAACCATGCACAGGGTAGGATATGAAGACCATAAGATCGGTCTTCTATTTTAATGCCTTCATTCTTGCACTAATGGTATTTTTAGATTCAAAATTAGGGTTTATTTTGGCCTATTTCGCCATATTCAATACCTTTCTGATGATTTTGTGTTAGTATATAGTAACTCGACTAGCAGATATGTGGGGACCGGCTAAGGGAAGGATGTGTCAGAGCTCGGACCGTTTACTTTCTATCGGCCGTTTTTTCGTCGTATTTCTTATGGGATGTCTTATTTTTTTGTATTAATCTTACTTTTAATTCCA